>VYZT01051508.1:28751-189938 GCA_013400735.1 Pomatostomus ruficeps | reverse complement strand
TAATACTTTCTCGAGATTGTTTTCAGCCAGCACCTTAATTAAGTCACCAAGAGCCTTGGATGAGCATTGCAGGGAATGAGCGTCACCCTCTGCTGATAGGAGCTACGCCAGGGTTCAAGCACAACAGCTGTCTAATGGTGCACAGTGACACCACACACCGAGGAAACGTTCCACATCCGATTGGAACTGCGGGGAGACCTGAGCGGGAATTTAATTATTTCTGCTGGAACTTCTTCAGAACATTGGCTCTGGCAGCCCGGCCTCGCCGTGGAAGCTTTAACGAGCTGCAGTGGTGGAGGGGAGGCTTTGCTTTGAGACAGCAGTGAGAGACAACAGCTCAGCACACCTCAGCATGGCCCAGCCAGGAAAGGAACCCAGCGCTGACTCAGGGGACAGTGCCTGAGATGGGATTGTCAGCACCACTCCTTGGAGCTGTCTCACCTAAGGCTGACCCAACTCGACACATCTGAGCTCATGAGACAAGGGACAAGGCTCAAACGTGACATTTCTGTGGGCAGGGGTGCTCTCCGTTCATCTGCGTTTATGTACAAAGCAATGACATATTTAATCAGGGTTTCCACCTTCCCCCCCTACCCTATGCTTATTATTTATAGGGAGCTGTTTGAATTTTCCAGGTAAATATGTATTCGGAGTCTTTCCAAACCATATAATGTGCTCTATAGATCAGAGCAACTCCATTTAAAATTGTTTTTTAAAAACACGAGGTGTAATTTGATAGACGGGAACAGCTCTATTGGTTTCATAGATAGCTGGGCATTTATTTTCCACTATAAAGATCATAATATTTACCCAATGGACCAGAACAGTTCCTTCTTAGCCTTTACTCCCTCTATTATGCCACAATTATTTAAATACAGATCCTGCTTGCATTACTTATTTTGTACCCAAGCGGATGGGGATCACCTGGGTGAGTGAGTAAAAGGGGCAGGGGTTGTCTCACACAGCCCATCATCTTCTGAAAGTCTGGCTGCAGATCTGGAGATAATAGGAGGAGATTAAGAACCGGTTGCTTCCATGACTATTTTTATTTATAATGTATCGCTCATTTCTGCCTCCCGTTCAGTGTGAGAGCAGGTTATTCAGCCATGTGTTCTGTGCAGGGCAGGTGGGAGATATTTTAAATGCCTGTATGCTGACAAGGTGAGTGCTTAGGGCATGGTTTTGTTATATACATGTATAGATGTGTGTGTGTATATAAGAAGTTTCCATGTGATTATTACTTTCCTGCTTTATTTTTGTGTGACCTCAGAAGGCAGGAGCATAAACCCACAGTGCAGGGATAAGCACTGTTTTGTTATTTATTTTTGGAGAGCCAGCAGAGTGCTTGATGCCATAAGGACTGCAACAGAGGAGTTACATGTTCAGAAGCAGTTACTAGAGGTATAATTAGAAGTATTTCCTAGTGGTATAAAGGAGATGTTACTGCTGCAGTGGTTTCCTCATGTGTGGGCAATGCTGCCTTAGACTTTCAAAAACCTCGGGACTGATTCACCCAGCAAGGAAAATTAGCAACTAACACTGTCAGAGTCATCAGTGGGCATTGGCCTGGGGCTCCCTGATGCTAGATGATGGTATTTACATACATTTGACATGCCCTTTTATATCTCTTGATTCCTATCCTTAATTCCCATATTTAAAAGAAACATTTTATCTGCATCATAGTCCCTTATTTTTGATTAGGACTTATTCTTCCTTTCTTTTTCTTTTGATAATTTTGTTTTATAATGAATTAATACAGAGAGCCAAGTGTAGTCACTATAGAACTAAGACCAAAACACATCCAAACCATTTTCTCTTGTGGTGAAAGATAAGTCCCATCAGGGAACACCCTTCTCTAACTTATTTTTCCAGACTTTGTGTCTCCCCTAGCCAATGTGTCAATATGCAGCCACAGAAGCAGATGCAGACACCAGATTTGGTGTAGATGATTTTCTTCATTTAAGAGGTCAACCAAAGCTGTTGCATGGTATGATTGCATTTTTCACCTACACGTGATGAAGGCTGAGCTGCAGGATGGCTAAACTGTTGAATTTCTTTTTTTTTTTCCACATTGTGCATTTCATCCGGCTCTGTGAGTCCTTTCTCTCACAGCCCCTTTCTTCAAAGAAACTGCCCTGTCAGCAAGTTCTCAGTCCTCTGTCATGTTCTGCTCATGCCTCCCCATAGTCAGCTGGTTCCGTTCCAGCTCCACAACAGGCCTCTAAAAACACAAAATATTTTCTTTCTTTCAGAAACCTAATTCTAATTTATATCCCAGATGAGCAATTCGAAAAGCATTTGAACAGTGAAACGCAGTTTGGTTTTGAAGTTATACTGAGTTACAAGGACTGAAATCTCCTGAAGTTCTGGAACTGTCTAGCAGGGGATTTGAGCCAGAGGTTTTCTCTGAACAAAACTACTTAGAGAAACTTTTTTCCTGATTGAAAAAGGAATGGAAGGATATCAAATGCTTGAGCTGCAGAGGTGTGCAGATAGTTACAGGGATGGTTACATGGTCAATTTATCCAGACAGAAGGCAGTTCTGGATTAGTTACACACTCTTGAAGCTTAATTCACATCTACACCCGATATCTGGCCAGGCTAACCCGACTGAGAGCTCCTGTCTGATTGACCCCTCAGAAAGGTTGGTTTCAGACTGTGCAGTGACCTGAGCCAGCTGGGTGTGCACTCACACAGCACCCACACAATGGGCACGGCAGGGACGTGCAGCCCACGGTGATGATGGAGATGAGACTGGCAGCAGCTTGGGCACCAGCAAAAAGCCTCTCTCGGGGCTGTTTTGGCCAGGACAGTACTGCAGACATGGAAGCGAGGCCCATCCATTAATGTCTGTCTAAACAGGGTCATTGCAGGGTCTCTTGGAGGGATCTAATTAGAGGTCTGTTTTTTCTTTAAAAGTCCTTGCCTAGTATTTCCCTCACTTTTCCAAACACCCTAAAGTAGACAATACATCACAATGAGGTCAAAGCAGAGGAAAGGGGGAAAAAAAAAATGATTCCCAGCAGCCTCAGAACAATGACAGTTTTCATTTATTATCTAGAAGTCATGTGAGTTTTAAAGTCACCAATCATCATCAAGAGAAGAATGGAGATACATGCTTGACAAGGAAGATGCTGTCTGTGGCAGCATAATATTCAATTTACTGCCAAGGCTACCGACTTCTGGAGCAATAGGAGGATAAGTGAAATAATTGATTTCTTACCTCAAAGGTAATATGGCATAAGAATTACACTAGCTATGTCCATTGTCTCTTTTTAAGCAACTTTCCGGATTCTATATTAGACCTCAGTAAAAGCAGAAGTTCTTAAGGCTGTCTTGGAGCCATAGCATGAAAAAACCCTCTTTTTTAGTATGTCAGGGGTGCAAAGAAAAACCCGAAATACATGCCTGCCAAAACCCAGGTTATTTTGTCTGCCTGAGAGAGCAAACATCCTGCAACAAAACCTAAACTGCCCCTTTGCCACTCATTGTATTCTGCCCCGAAAGCAACATGTTCTTGTGGGAGCTTTGGGTGGAGGTGCTTGCAGAAGGAGCAGAGGGCATCGGATTTCCTTAACATGACCCTGCCCCATTCCTGTGCCTATATATTGTCTATTTAGGGAAACATTCCACTGTCCTTGCTCATGCTGAGCAGCCCTGTGAATATAAATCATCCTGCTGTGGAAGCAGGCACAATTCAGCGTGACTAACGGAGCCTTCTGTGCTGATGAACATTAATGGATGTGGCATCGCACATCCTCGTGGGGCTGAGAGCGGTGTCACTGCTCAGGGAGTAGAGCGCTACTCACTGCGAGTAAATGCAGCAACACAACTATGGATGAGTAACCTACCTGGGGTGAGACTCTGCCAAATGTCAGAAAAGCACTTTACTGAGCTGAATGGTTTAATTAAGCCTTAACTTATCAGTTTATATCAATAATTACACTTCCCAGCTGGAAGGATCTGTAGGAATGGTAACCCACCAAAATACATGGGGGTGGTATTGTGGTCTTAGAGTGTGGGACCGACTCTCTTGAAGCAGTTGCAAAATGTGTTCAATTAGGAGTAGTTTTTCATGCTCAGCAAGGGGTTAAATTTGACAAACTTAAATATTTTCCAAAACAATTTATATTTATTAATGGCTACTACGAAATCCATTTGCCTATAATCAAGTGAAACTTGAAGGTGCTGCCTTTCTTAAGTGCCGACAGTCAACAATATTAAAGTAAATAGTGGAGGACATTCCAAGATAGTATTAACACAATTGATTTATTGATGATTGCACAATGGGAGGTTATCTTTTGTTAATTGACTCTGTAAATAAGCTCATAGGCGTCTCAAGCAAAGGAAAAAAATCTATTGCTACTAGAAAGTCAACAGGGTGAGCTGGCTGTGCCACTTCATAAAGTGTCTGCTCTGCTGTGAAACTCCTGGGGCTGGGTAATTATTGAGGAGCATTTTGAGCAACAAACCTCAGGCATACATGGGAAGGGACAGCCCAAATGTTGTTAGCTTGGACTATCCTGCTTGGAAAAAGCAGGGACCATCCCTGGAGCTCACCGATACGTTTAGGTGGGGTCCATACAGCAGCCAGATCTGATCTTGTAGTCTTTGATCTTTCCAGGTGATAGATGGAAAGTCTGTTTCTTCACTCCTCTATCCCCTCAGACCTAAGGCCAAATCATTCAACCTTGTTCATCCAAGGTTTGCTGGTAGGTATCTCCCCATGAAATGCTTTACAGATGCTCAGATCTTATTGTTGCTTAGAGTTCCTTATCTCCACCCTGTTCTCTTCTGGTCTGAGCAGGGCATTGCCCAAGTTGTGAAACACTTTTACCACGTCCTTTTCTTTTTATTGCTTTCATCAGTACATTTATGGTGGCTAGCAGGGACACTGCTTACAGCTATGGACTCTCTTGTCTGATAATGTCTGGTCTTCTTGCCTCAATAGCCCAGTGAAGAATTTTGATAGAGGCTCGGTAGCTTGAATTTTCCAATTTTGGTTTCCATTTTCCTCCCAACACTGTTTCTTTCTCTCCTTTTGATCCCTCTCTGTTCCTGTTCCCTCTGGTAATCTCATTCTCATCCCACTCTGACCCTGCCTTGACATTTGGAAAGAGCTATAATCAGTCTAAATGTCCTACTTCACTTGGCATAAAATCCAAGAGGAAAAGTCCTTTGCTCCTAATTTTACAGCCCCGAAATGTGAGCAAACATGATTTGTACTTTGGCAGACAACAGCAGATAGATGGGGGGAACAGGAGCTCTGTGGCCACGGAGCTACTGTGCAGGGACAACCCAGTAGAACATTTTTATTCCTGATCTGTGAAATGTCAGGAGCTTCCAAGGAAGCTGGTTTCTGCTCTGTGATCCCTATGAATCACCTGCACTGAGTCATGTTCCTTTCCCTGTCCTATCAACAACCTCAATACACAAAAACCAAACAACCTCTGCCACTTCTCCAGGAGAGCACTCGGATTGTCGGAACAAAGGCCCTGCTGTTTCCTAATCTCAAAAACAATTAAGACATCAGATTAATAAAATCTTTAAATGCCTTGGCGGATGCAGGTGGAATGCTCTCTGTTTGCAGGACTATAAAGCCTATCGCTTCCCTTGGCACTAAAGGGCACAAGGGAACATAAAGCATCAGAGCTGCCAACAAGACCGAGCATGAAGCCTTGCACTAAAGAAAGAGAGATTTAAAAAATAGCAGGTGTCAGTTGTTGTATGTCTTGATCTGAAACTTCTAGATGTCTCCAAAGCCCAAAGTTTACCTCTGAGAGGACAGGGAATTCCCTTCCCTCCTGAGACGTAGTTTCCTTTTTTATCTCCTTCCCCTTGTTCTTCAACACAAAATTGCATTCAGCACTTCACTTAATGAGTGTAATGCCCTTGGTTAATAGGATTTCACTGCAATTCCTATCCTTTAGCTTGACACGAGAGCCCAGTGTGCATCTAGTGTTAGCTGGGTATTTTAAAGTGCTGTCTGCCTGGAAACAGCATGATAGTCGATTCTCCCAATATTCTGAGTAGTAATCCTTGGAATTACCCGGGATCAGGCAGAAGTGAAGATTTCATCTAGAGGACTCAGATTTCTCTGCTGGGATCACAGCTCATGCAAAGATTAAAGGCCATATCCACAAAGATATTTAGGCACTTCAGTAGGAGTGAGGAGCCTCAATACCTCTTGTGGGACTGGCCTTAACCCCATTCAGCTCACCTGCCTGACAGCCAGGAGTCAGAGCTCTGACCTTCAGAACTGATGGGAAATGCCCCCAGATTCCTGTTAAAACAGCTGCAGGGTTTTTTGTGGGGATTCTAATAGTCTGGAAAGAAGCCCTGACTAAAAGGAAGCCCTTTTGGATCCTTCAGTTGAGAGAGAGAGACGTGAACTTTCTTTTTTTCCCTCCTTTTTTTACAGTTCACGGGAAGGTGAGTTTCATATTTTCCTTTTCAATCATTTGATCTGCTGTGACCCCTTCTGTGCACTTTGTGACACCAAAGTGCTTTTCCATTCTTCGTTGCATTGCTTTGGGACCTATAAAAAGAGTGACAGTGTTGAGGGATTTCTGTTTCATTCCTGTCACTGTCCCAGGAGGATTAGAGTTGTGGAAGCTTAGAGTTAGGCTCATACTTCCCTCTATCCAAATGCCTGGCTCGGAGATAATGGCCTTTGTTTAGGAGGCCTTAATATTCCTGAGGCAGGACTCAACATGATGCGTTTCCCCACTTCCTCTCTCCCTCGTGTTTGGTACCCCCGCCCTCGTATGGATTCAGTAACCCAAGCCATTCCCTGGAAGCATCAGTGACTCCCATTTACGTCTTTGCCACCTTTTCTGAGAATGTGTGCATTTCATTGATCCCATGTTTCAGCGCAGCAGTTGTCCCTGCCATTATCCTTGACCTAATCATAGCATTTGGGGCTCCGCGTGTCCCGTGGCGGCGGCTGAGCGCATGGACAGAAACCGCCACGCGGGCCAGCCCATACAGCTCCCTTTAGATCCATGGGAATGGCGCGCGAAATTCCTGCTAGGTCCAGTTTCTTTGGAGCAGCGAGGGCCAAGATAGTTGCACCTCATAATCTGCTGGAATGCTTCTTAGCTGGCTTGGCATAGCCAGTCCCGGAGAGGGAAGAGGGGGGAGAGGATGTGCTCCAGCCCTAAGATCAGATGTCGGGCACAGGTGCTGGCAGCGGAGCAGCGCCGCAGCTCCGGAATGAAATCGCAAGCTGGACCTTCTGAAAGCAGCCCAAGATTGTGTATCATGAGTTATGAGGGCAATATAAAACGGAAAGCTTGACTGCATCTGTTAGTTAAAAATTGCTGTGAGAGCTTGGGAGGCTGCAAGCTCAGTGTGTCAGTGAAACCTCAAACAGGGTGGCTGCACTTTACCTTCCTAACGCAACTTCGTTTTTGTTGCCCAGTTTAATTTTTATTTTCCCTTTCTCTCCCTGACACAGGTTAGCATGACCGATGGACATATCTATTCACCAAGTAAACCCTGAATCTGGATTTGTATCTTGATCTCTCCCTCAACTGTTGCAATGTCCTTTGACATGGAGCCGCCGCTCGCTGTCCCAGGGGTCACATGTCTGGGGAAGAAAAGAGATCTCTCACAGTGAGCAAAGTTTTAGTTGACTGGAGACATATGTTGAAGGAAAGTTGGTGTTTTATTCTCAAATGCACCAGGAGCCTATGTAAATACTGGTCCTGCACATCCAGTTTTGCACTTTGCAATTGCAGAAGGAGCTTTGCGCACAGATACAGAGCACGTGCAATCTTTTGCACTTTCATTTTGATAGATGCCTATGGTTTTTTTATTTCCTCAGGGTCTGTCTGGTCACAGAGGTTCTGCTGTGTGTTATTTTCTCATCTTGTATCACAAGTGAAGTATCTGGTTCTGTTCCCAAGCAAATGAATGTTAGACATCTCCTTGGCTTTCAAAGGGCAATGTCAAACCTAAATGAGGGAGAGGTAGGATGGTGCTGGGATGAGGCACTCCTAAAAGCCTCTTGAGTGACCCAGGAAGGAGCATTTGTAAGTGCTCCTCTTCCCTCTAAGACACTAATGAGTCAGTCCTTAATCACAAACTGCCTGTGCAGAGCGCTGCCCTCCTGACACAAGGACAAGCTTCACCTCTGTAGACCTTTCAAATGAGCCCTCTAGGCTTCCCTTCTTTTACAGGAGATAGCTGACCCCCGTGACCTTGTTCCTCTCCAAATCATGAGCTCATCCTATAGATGTGAGGGTATATAGCATTCCTTCCACTTCCTGTCCTAAACCCTGGCCCCAGCCTCGGCACAGGCTGCCCGGGAGATGGCCGTGTGTTCTATCCCTCTTCCAGCACAGGCACGGCTCCTGTCATGGCTGAAATGATCCCTTTACACAGGTTCCACAGAGTTTTTTGGGGTATGTGGAGAACTATGGGTCATTTAGAGATAAAGGGGACTATATAAATGGAATTCCTTATCATTAAATCAATAAATAATACCAGAGTTGGCTCCTTGCTGTCAGACACGCTGATTTTCATCTTGGTTGCCACATGCATAGCATGGCCTGATTTTTCCATTTCCGTTATGTTCTTGATGGCTGAACACACTATCAAAAATGATTCTTAGAGAAATTTTTATGTTGGACAAATGCTTTCAGCATAAGAGGGGCCTTGCAGAGTTGAAAAAGGAAACTTGCCTTCCTAATAACTCATGGCTGTTGTGGCTACTATGCAAATCTCTTTATCCAATCAATCAGACATGAAATAAAATACACTGACCTGATGCTTGGCTAGCATGTAAGTTCCAAGTCACATGAGGCTTGGGGAGTTACAGTGCAGAAAAAGGAGTTTTCATTCCCCATTTGTAAGATGATATCTGCTGGGCTCATTAAACAAAAATATTTTGGGGCCTGTGTCTTGCAAGGTAAACTTGCTCTATTGTGCAGAAGAACATTCACTGAAATAGCTAACATGGATCATCTGATGACATTAGCTTTGTAAGTAATTTCCATGATGTCAAGGGTACACTGGAGATTAAAGGGGGATTAAGGCCTACTTGCACAGTCAAAGCATCACAGTAAATTGACTTGACTTGGCAGGCAGCACCTAAAGTTGGCAAGTTTTCACTGACTAATCATATAAAATCCAGGTTTGTGGTGTTAGTTGGACTACGCTCTTGCAGAGGCCAGGAAACGTTAAGCTTTCAAGGTGGGAGGTTTTAGAATGAAAAGGGAGGGGAGACTGACGAGGAGACTTTTGCAATGTCAGGGTGCCAAAGTAAAATAACGACCCTGTTTTACTGGAGAAGGTTCTGCCTTCCAAGAGCAAACTGCTTGGATTTCTACCCAAAGGGCTTTTCCTCCAGTGAAGTTTATTTTTTCCCTCCCACTTGCTGTCACAAAATGCAATCTCCTCTTAAAGGATCAGACCCTGCACAGGAACTTCACTGAATAAAGATGAGTTTATATTTTAAAAAGGAAACAGCTGGATTGCAAAAGCAAGGGAGGTAGGCAGCTCTAGTTTCATTAGCTAAGGGAAACTCAGGGCCCCAGAGGAGAACAACTGGGAGAGCAGCCATGACAGAGAAAAAAAAAAAAAAAGGAAACAGAAGATCATAAAGAACTAATAATGAAAAATGGAAAGTGAGAACGAGCCAAGAAAAACATGCAATAAATAGATTTAAAAAAAAGAAGTTGTGGAGGGAACAGAAATGTAAAGCAACCAAGCAGGAAAAGAGTAGGGCAGAGAGTCTGGATTTTTTGGAAATAAAATAAATAATTCTGAGAACTCTCAAGAATCTGATGAAAAATTGGAAGTGTCTCATGGTTGATCTTTGATCTCAAACTGGTGGCCCTTTCAATATGAAAACGAAGGATAATTGCCCAGCAATTTGTTTGCTGCTTCCGCTGGGAAAAACAGTGAATTTGTCCAGGCAAGAGAGTCCAGACTCCATCCATGCTGATGAATTAGGGCCCTCTAAGAGCAGCTTATAAAAAAATGTATCTCATGATTGTTTAGAAGGATCCAGTCAACTGTTTATCTGTGCAGTAATCACTGGATGATGAGTTGGAGGTAAGCTGGGCGTGGGACTGTGCATAGCAGGAGTCTCTGAATGGTTTCAGATGAAGACAGAGAAGAGATTGAAGGAAGAGGGGGCTAGGAAGAAAAACAGATACTCGTCTGTCCTTCGTCTTGAAATCTGTTCATTGGGATAAAATATATAAACATGGCCAGGACTTCCATGGGCCAAGAGAGAACAGATTTTTTTTCGGCTGCCCTTCAATTAGATCCATAATAATCCTGCAGCTTTCTATGGTTTACAGATGACACTTTGCCCAACAGAAATGGTGCTATTCTTTAAATTGTGCTGTGCTCATTAGGTTTTAATAGGAGCAGTTGTTTAAGGGGTGGGTGGGGGCGGGAGGGGGAATGCACTTGGTGATGCATAGTGGAATGTACATTAATCTTGTTAATGACAACACAGTTAATGGCTGGCAAAACATTACTTTTGAATTAACCTTTCTCTTGTGCAGGCTCTACTTAAGAAACAGAGCCAGGACACTGAAGATACAAGGAAAGTGCATGAAGACAGGGATACAGGATTTCCTATGATTTTATGTTGTTCTTAATTAGGAAGCATATTGGCAGCAAATGCTAACATGTGTTGGGATGTTTAGCTGTAGCCAAATAAATGTTTTCTATTACAACTCTGAATACTTTGCCTAGCCAGAGCCCATGCTGTTCTGTTCATGTCTTACAAAATCCCTTTATAAGTCATTTTGGGGGCCAATTTTCTGTTGGCTTATGCAGCAGAGTTACTTTGAACATATGTATACTCAGACTCCAGAAGGGTCGTTGTCCTCACTTTTTTTATTTTTTTTTTTAATTCTAATTTTTTTTTGATTGATAAATGGGGAAGCCCTTCTTATGAAATGCTTCTGTAATCCAACTAAACAATAGCCTATACCGAGCATGCTCATTTAGAGCAAAAATTCAGGGAATGGATATAACTGGTTTTCTCTGGTCACATGTTCACACATAGGCTGAATGAAAAATCCATAATGAATCGTTTATCTGATATTTAATCTCTTTCTCCTGTTTATGAATGGTCTGCAAATAATCTGCTGCTCTTTTTTTTTTCTTTTAGTTCTGTTTATAATTTCAAATTATTAGTTAAATAATTTCTGATCTGGCTTGAAGGTTATTTGAGAACATTTTGCTTTGAGTATTCACAGTTTATAACTCCTGGTGCTTCACTGATGTAAACACAGAACTAGAGTCCGACTTGAGTAGTGCAAGTCATTTCTGTGCAAGTGGAAACGTAGGGTTTTATCTTTCCAAATGCGCTGCTACTTTTACTTTAATTATTATTAATTTTTCTGGATGATCTAGCTACCTCCTCTAGGTAGGAAATCTGATTCGTGTCTCCCACCTCTGAATTTGAGTCTTGTATGATCAGCTTATTCCCGTTATGGCAGAAACATTCTGAAACCCCTTTCTGCTACAGGGGGAAAGAAGGTGCTCAGGGACTGTCCATAAAATGTTGTTTATGAAAGACAATGAACAATGGAGCTAAAAATATCTCCCAACCTTATAGCTACAGCAGTTGTTCTGGGTTGCTGCAAATACCAATTTATGGTGAAAAAGAAGGAAGACAAGTTGCAGTATTTAATTACTTGTGAATGTGATTAGCTGCTTGGAAGCTTAAGGACCATATCCTATCAAAATCCACAGCATAAAAACACCCCTTGCTCTTAAATTTCTCCTCAGATTGGACCCCATTAATCACTGTTAAAGTTTTGAAACCACTTGGCTGAAGAACTGGGATAACAGGAGGTTTTCAGGAGGTCATGCTCTGGGATTGGCATCCTTGACCCTCTGCTGTCTCAGTTTCCATCTCCTGGCTTCGCTCTGGCTGTGGTAACCTGGCTGTCTCGGGGCTGGGCTGTGAAATCCTCCCTGAGCTCATGTTCCTCTGGACTGGGCTGCTCAGGAAAGCTCAGAAGGGACAGAAGTGGCACCAGTGGCTCAGCCCTGCCTTGGAGTGCAGCTTCAAAGAAAGGCGGGGCTGCAGTGGGGTGGCTGTGAACCAGCAGAGATTATAACGAGACCTTTGGAGCCCAGGCTGACATTTAAAGGCTCGAGGCCTGCTGCAGAGCAAAGAAATGTCAATCTTTAAAAGAGCGGGCTGGGCTGGTGAGCGGGGAGGAATGTCAAAAGAGAGTTTATAGGAATCTCTTAAAGTTGAAGCAAATGCATTTCATTCCTTTGATATGAGCACGTTTCTTCTTGATTTACCTGGGAATGAATGTCACAAGAGCTAGAGCTGGTTAACAGATGCCTGGGAGGACCTGGGGGAAGCACAGAGACTGGGGGACTGGTTAACATTTGACTGAGGGCACATAATGTGTGAGCCTGCCTTATACTGGAACTAAATCAACGCCTCTGCTGTGCTGGATCTCCACACTCATTCTTGTGGCTCAGAGAACCATCGAGTGGTTATTCACACCTCACCCTTTTTAGGATCACCCATTACTCTTATTAACAACAGCCAGCTCTACCAAGGAGAAGGGAAAAAAAAAATATTCTTTCCACAAAAAGGTAAAAACATAATAGTGAATTAAAGTTCTAAATGATAGGACTGTTAACATAATGCCTTTTGTCTAGAATGAACTATAAAACACACATATATACAATGGAGAAAACCCTGTAAATGTGTAATGGACAAAAAAAAATATATATAATAAAACTGTTGAAAGAATGCATTTTCTCAGCACCAAGGCTATCCATAAAATTTTTACAGTTTTCCACTATATAACATTATTCTTCATAAAAAATGATATTTTAAAGCAAAAAGGTTGGCAAAAGAAACAATTGGTAGTTAACGGAAGGACGGGATTACAGCACTGTGCCTTTGCTGTGAACGGTGGAATAGAAAATGAAAAACATTTGGGGCATTATATGAAGCCCAGCAGTCATGCTCCATATGGTTTGAAGAGTTGAGCAATGCTTGACAAAGATTTTATGACTTCATTTTCTTAACATTGAATATTATTCCTTCAATCTAGTCCTCCCACCCCATTCCTTGTCTTAAATTTCTCCTCTTTTTCAGACAAAGAAATCTGTTTTCTTAGTATGTATCCTTTATATTGCTTTTAATCACATCTGGTTTAATACACTGTTTTGTTACCAGCAAGGCCTTTCTGAGGAATGCCCTGTAACAAGGTATTGGGGAAAAATTGAGATAATTTGGTCCCCAGACCCTCTAATACAACTTCCTATGTGACTTGGTTTTAGGATAAATAGCCAGAGTCCTCTGTGTAAGAGGACAGGTCAATGTTTGCGGATAATTGGATTTGGAACACAGAACTTCCTGCCTCCCAAACCTGTGCTCAGACAGATCAGGTTAAGGTTTTATATCTCTTAGCCCACATCATGAATTTCAAAAACAAGTACTGCTCCCCCTGGTCATAAAATACATACAAAAATTAGTCATTCTTCAGTCTACAATCTCCTGCCATGTGTGCTGCCAGCAGTGGAAGTCCTCAGCCTTCCCCCGAAATGTCTATGGATTATCCTTATTTTGATTTGACATTTAAATTGTTAGGCACAGCTGGGGATTGGGCCAAGTTGTGCATTTGTAATCATAAAATGAGAATTCCTGCTGCAAAATGCAGACCGTAAAAAGAAAGGATATTCGTGTCTTCCCTTCAAAAAAACTTTGGAGGTTCATGGAGGCCTCAACACTGGCACACAACCCTCAATGTAAGAAACAAACAGAATGTTTAGTGCTGATACAGATGACCTAAACTGAAGAAGTCAAACCTAGAGCCAAACTTTTGAAAGTCTGAGCATTTGGATCTGCGGTCTTAGCTTGAATGAATCTCCAAGAAAGGAATTACTGTTGTCATTTATTACATCAATTCATGTACTGTGCTGCACAAAAGAGATCTTTCCTGAAACATCACTTCTCATTTAATTTCTATTCCTCCACAGTGAAAGGCAGAGTCCCTCCAACCCTTCTCGTGCCGTGGCCGAGTGTGTGCCCTCACATGTGGCTCTCACATGCTGTGGTATTTCGGCTGGCATGTTGTGAATTAGGTGGATAGAGTAGCACTGCTGGTGTGGTTTATCCCACGGACTCAGCCCACTGCAGAGCACTCAGCTGGTTAATATTTCATGTGGATTCTTCCCTCTTTTCTTTCCAACCATCTATGTAAACGCTAAGACAGCCGGTCTGGTTTTAGGAGGTGATTTCCTCGCTGTGGATTAAGGATCCATTTGTGAGTCACTCTTCAGGCACTTCAGAAGAGTAGATTTCAGACCTGAAAGAATGTATTGCAAACAGAATAATGTGCTTTCAAAATTAGCTCCTGTACCAAATTATGTATTTACTTAATACTCCTTAATGGCTTTTGAAGAAGCCATTAGGCTCGATTGCGTAAATAGTATATATACCAAAATATGTATTTAACCTAGATAGGGCAGTGGCCCATTGTTGGTTTTCCTTCTTTACAAAGTTTTATCTTCATGGCCTTTTGAAAGTCTATTATTCTTGAAGAATTTCTCCTCCAGGAGATTGTTGTGGACAGTGGCAACTGAGGGGGCAGGGAGGAGAGGGGGTTCCCAAGTTTTAATGTGCAGGAAGCAGGAGTAGCACTCAGGACTCTTTAGACTTTGGAGTGGGGAAGGGAGAAATTCAAATATTATTGAGCAAACCAATTCTCACAAAGGGCAGAATCCTACAGGGCTCTGTGACCTGATCCTAACTGAGGGAATAGGAGTGGGTTCATGCATCAGTCAGCTTTGCTTTTACATGGGGCTGGATGTGAGCGGTTCTGCATGTCCTTGGAAAAGGTGAGCAGGAAAGAAAGAACCTCCTCTCTGCTCCCACCACTGATGTGCAGAACCTGCCCATGCTGGAGGAGCTCTGCCATGGTGGGACCCTCATGGGACTCCTTGGGAAGAAGCTCCTTGAGGACCCGTTAGGGTCAGGACACCATCAGCCTGGTATTTTAAAGAGCCCTTACATGCTGGGAATTCATACAAAGAACCTAAGATTTCCATTTGGTTCTCCAAATTTATGTATATAAATATAGCCACCCTTGACAGTGGCTTTTTAAGGATAACTTAATGGAACAGAATTCATTGTAGGAACATTAAATGTGAGAGGGGCACTACAGCAGTTGGGACTGGTGGAAAATAAGTGGGGAAATAAGTACAAAGAATCTGAACCCGCTGTGTTTCGCTGTTTAACTGCTACCTCCTGTAACTGGCACAGCAAGGAAACCATATATCTGCTAATGCTGCAGGTGTACTCTCAGCTAGCTCATAATGGAAAAAACTATCTGTAAATAACTGCTCAGTTACAGCAAATGCCACAAATTACAGCCCGTGCTATCCGCAGGTGACTCCACCAATCCCAGCCAGGCTCATCAGTTTGAAAATAATAACAAATGTGAAAACTCCAGAAAAAAGATGTTATCTTGCTCAGAAAACACGATGAGAAGGAGCAGTTAAGTGCTAAAAATAGAAGTGTTGTATGAGGCCTTGTAAGTTTGGCACAGAGTCAGGAAGTGCAGAGTGAGTGAGGGTGTGGAAGGTACTGCCAGCCCTGGGCGACAAAAAAATGTGTGATGGGCACACAGGGACAGCCAGGATAAGGGGAGAAGAAAAGTTTCTCAAGTTTTAATGGAATTTACTATAGGTTCTGTGTTTTTGTGGGCTCTGGAAAGTTCCTGTCTGTATTCATCAGTCTATTGAGCAAACACTTCTGCAAACAGTCTGTGCAAACTCCTCGAGTTGGTTCACCTGGGTCAACCTGCAGGATGGAAAGGGGCGAGAAGACTTATTGGTCTTAAGAAATTCGTTAACTGTAAGTACAACCAACATCATGAAAATGAAAATTAATTCAGCCTGAATCTCTGACAGGAATTGCTCTCCTGCTAAAATCTGTTTCTAACAATCCTCTTGCCTATGTGACTTCAGACTCCACGTAAAGTAGATTTTGGGTACACTTGAAATTGCTCTGGCTTGATTTCTAAAAGGAATCAAATTAATCAGAATTAAAATTAGGAATAATAATAATAATAAAAATAAAAATTATAAAGAGCAACTGGACAATTGCTGGTAGGTCTCTCAACGATGCAGTTTCTCATCACTAACTCCAATCTGAGTATGACCAGAGAAGTACACCAGAAATAATTTTGTGCAAATATATTCAAGCAATGTTATCACCTGCAGGCCAAAAATGCACTTGGAGCTGTATTGTTCTTTTTTCATTGACTTTTTGTTGACCACAGGAAAAACAGGTTTTAAAGTACAACACAGTAGTGCGGTCTAAAGGGGTGAAAAACTTGCCGAGCCAGTTTGAGTTGTGAGGCTGTGCTAACTTGTGACCCAGGTGGGATGGTGGTTTTAAAATAAAATCGAAACAAAGAAGTCCTGTTGAGCTTTCTCCATATCCCCTGTAGGAAATCACACTCCATCTCCTCCACTCTTGTCCCACACACCTTCTCCCCATCTTCATTTCCTGTGCTCTGCTTTCTCATACTCAAGACCTTGTACTTTGTTGCTTCCCTGACCATCCCATCCCTTCTGAAGTACCTCAGGCTGTCTTTTTTTCCTGTTTTATTTATTCTTACTCTGTTTAATAAAACTGATTTTTTTTTTCCTGCTTAGTGATTGACTTTAACAAATATTTAGGATTTTTTGTGCCAAATTACATTTTTTCCCTTGGTGAAAGGATGAAAAACTGCACTAGAGAGACTGATTTTACACATTGAAAATGTTTTCTGATTTATGTGATTATCATCATGGTAGATTTTTAAACATATTTCTTGATGATACAAGATTTCTAAACAACTTGTTGAAAGATTATTTTTTACAAGTGAAGTTAAAAATATTTCCTGAAGTTATTTGCAAAGTTTGACCAGAACTAAAAATATTGCTTTACCCCTTTTGTCCTCTGTGAAATAGTATTTTTATTTTCACTGTTGGGGGAAGGAGGAGAAAACTGAGCTGCTCCATGGTTTAGATGAGACACCATTTATAGGGTAGAATTTTGGTACTTCATAAAGTTTCCACCACAATGACACATTTATCTTTATTAATCTGTAGCTGCTCCCTTAAAACCAGGCCCTTGCATATCCTTTTTTTTTTTTTTTTTCCTCAGGTACTGGGAAATTGTTCATTCCTGCTGTTCCATCAGGCATGTCAAAGACAAATATTTCTATGTGCATCTGTATTTGGGCCACCCATCCTGAATATGTAGCTCGGCTTTTCATGCCAAAAGTCCTCTGCACTGAATTTCATGCTGCATTTTCTGTGGGTTACTTAAAGGTGCCATTTTCCTTGTTTTTATTATGAAGCTCCAACTGAACTGTATTCTAAATCGAAAGCTTTTTATTTTTTTTAGAACCTGTGGGCTACTCTAAGTTCATCATGTGAGAGAAGTGCTTTTACCTTCACTAAAGGATTGTAGTTTCAATAGTAAGAAATTTGCCTCCAGAGCTTCTAGCAGGTTATTGATTGCTAACTTGATATATATTTGTATGCTTACAGATTTCTACAAATTCTGCTCAGATAAATGTTTAGAGACACCATCCAAGACCTGTTTTCATACATTTAAAGGTGTTAGATGGCTTCCAATTCTATACATGTGGATATGCACAATTTAAGAAAAAAACTGGGCACTGTTTGGAATTATTGTTCCTCAAAAATTCATAAAGATGTCGTGAAACGCTTAGACTGTATAACTTTAATTGAAAGTATTTATCCAGCTCTGATTTCAACAGATGTCTGAACAACAGGGGAAAAATAACCCCCACCCTGTAACAAAACATCATCTGCTTCCAGATTTCCCATGCTAAAGTTTTTATGGCGGTCAGTGGTAGCACACGTGTACTTTTCTCTCATGCTTTTATAAAAACTACTCATCTTTTTTAAAAGACTTCTTTTTCCCTGATGCAGAGATGCCCTCTCTGTATTGGCTGATTTTCAGTTGGAGCTTGAAGACTTTTTCACACCGGGGACACCTGTTTTTGAACCCCCACGTTTAAGGGAACCGGGGGAAAAAAAATACAGCGAAACATTTGGATCCATCTGGTTGGATGTGGGAATGTTATGATCATCTGAACATCTGGATAAAATGGCAACTGCCACCAAAAGCAGATTTGTCCCTGCTCAAGCCTTCTATGGATGGTTCAGAGGGGTTTTTTGCCTAATGATGTGCTTGGCCATATTTCTGTGCTTTCTTCACCAGCAGTGGGGATATTCCTCTCCTCCAGCGACAGAAACCGCTCCACTGCACTCCCTGTGCTCTCCTCAAACTGTGTTTTTCCACAGGGCATGCACAAATCCTGTTGTTTTACACCACACTGTCACTACAGCCACAGGCACGTGTCTGCACTTGTCCCCCAGTCAGAGGGGGAACTGTGCCCGTGCCTGCAGCGTGTGTGACCCGCTCTGCTCCCCCAGCCTCTCCCAGCACTCATCCTGCCCCATGGGACCCCAACAGAGCTGTTCCCACCTCAGCAGTGGGTGTGGAGAGGAGATGGGACTGTGAAGTGGGAGCTGAGCTGCCCAGAGGGGTCAGGAGGTGCAGTGTGGTTGGTTCTACATCCACACTGATGCTGCTTTGGAGCAGAGCACGGCTTGGTGTGAAAACATTCCCCAGCAAAGGGGCTGGGCTGTGCCTGTGGCCACTGGCATTAAAAATGCCCTGTATTGAGTTTGTAACAAAAATACTGCCTCGGGCTCCATTTCCTAGTCAAAACTGATTTAACAGAGCACTGAGAGCAGCCCATAGCAAGAGGAAGGTCGGTGTGCTGTACCCCACGGCTGCTGGGCAAGGGCTGGAAAGCTCCCCAGTGCCACTGCGTCATTTGATGCTCCACATGCCCGTCTCCGGCCCACGAGCACACGCTGGAATTCCTGGGCATGTGCGTAAAGTTAAGTGCTTAAATGCTTTGCTGAATAGGAATTGACTGAACATGTGCTTAAGTATCCTGCTGAATTGCAGCCTTAATCATTTTTACAGCTGACAAAATCACTGCCCCAGAAAAATATTCTCCAATTAGAACGAGCAGGATTATTTCTTTCATTTGTGTGGAATAAGTGTGTTCCCAGTTGTACCGAACGTGTTCTGTTTTCTGTGATATTAGAAATCATTTTCCGTAAGATTTCATATTGCTCAAGAGAAAACTTGAGAAACTTTGGAGTTGATCAGGTCCCTAGATTTGGATTTATATTAAGAAAACATTGTTAGAAAAGACATAATGGGCCAAAAATATGCTCTTACTTTTTTCATTGACTTCACCTAAGGGCAGAACTTGGGCCACTGTGCTTGTTCATTAATTCTCTCTTGTGGAAGCTACTTTTTCCATATGTGGTTTTAATTTGTTTGTAGATGCTGTAGTTTTTTGTATGGTAGAGTGGTCCTTTTTTTCCTTATTTCCTTCAGTCTTTCCATAATAGAGTTTAAAACCAGAAAAAAACAACAACAAAACAAACCCAAATCAACAAACCAAATCCCTTTGTATGTGCAGCCAGTTAAGTAGATAATAATGGTAATTTTTCTGCTCTGCTAATGATGATAATATTGATATTTATCAATAACAAATAGCATGCAAGTGCCTGGGTGAAGAGAGTATTTTGCACAGTGGGGTTTTATATCTATATATGAAACACGGAGTGGCAGAGGCTGCTAGAGGCAGGTGAGGGAAGCTGAGCAGAGAATTGCCTCACAGCAGAGAGCCCGGGAACAGCAGAGGGGGAATTTAGTCCTAGCCAAGAGCAGAAATAATCCCTGCAGTAAAAAAAAGCCGCAGAATCTGTAATCTCCATATCCAGCCCAACAAAGAGCACAGAGCTCGGGGCTCAGCTAAGTGAGCTCTCACTGGAAGCGGTGTGGGGCTCACGTGGGATAATTTGGGAGTGGGAAGGTCCAAGGAAAACCTGCTGGTCGGCAGAGCTAAGCCCAGGCAGCCTGGATATTTCCACCCTGCTCCGCAGTCCCTTTGGTGCTCGGTCTGTTTTATTTTATTAAGGCTGCAGAGGGGACTTTGAGAGGCGTTATCTGCAGGAGATAAATTTCCAGCTGCTTTGCTTCCTATATTATGTTTACATTTTGAACCTGTGAGTCCGAATGTTGCCTGTTGGTAAAGCTGACTCTGTAATTATTGATTTTGAGGCTTACGATTGCTCTCTAGACAAGGGGAAGGGGGACAGGGAAGGATGGTCACAGAACACCCAGCTATTCCAAGACCTTCGAAGGTGACTTGAACAAAAGCACACAGCCCAAATAATCTCCTGGAGTAAAATACTGCAGCTTCTTGTTTACTGGGGCCAATTTAGGATGTGACCTTTGAGTTTTGTTGGAGCAAATGACTCGAGGTATAGCTAGAAATGTTTCTAAGGTGTGTCACGTTCATTTTCAGAGGAAGAGGGACCTGGTTGTGCACTCACTGTCTGATTGTATTGGGTGCTAACCTTTGGCATGAGGGTGACTGGAGAGAGTTTAGCTGCTCACTCCTGCAATTCCCGAGGTTCTCACTTGGAGCAGGGCCCCAAAGCAGCTCAAAAAATGGGCAAGTTCAGGGTTGTCCCTCCCTGGGTGCCACAAACACCCAGCTCCACTGCTCTGCTCACAGGATCACTGTCTGTTGTGCTCAGAGTCACTACCAGATCCAAAGGAGACAAGATTACCTTTTTAAACAAAACAATAAAGCAATAAACAAACCATAAACCCAACACTCCAGATGTCTTTCCTATGTTAGATAACATAAAACCAGAGAACAGCCACAAACACACACACATTTTTCTATTTATTGTTTTAGGATCAGCTAGAAAATGTTTCTATAGGAGTGTCCACGCTAGAAAAATCCTGACTGTGTGAATCACAATCATGCGGATATTTTATTTTCCTGGGGCTGAATGTATTTCCTAAATAACACAAAAAAAGTTTGAAGTTTTCATTACTTTTCCCTCGAATCATCAGCAGCAGCACCAACATGTGCAATCCCCTCCCTGCTTGTTTCGCTTGACATGTTTCATGTTACAGGGCCTGTGTGAGAGACTTGGAGAGGTGTTATCTTTGATAGAGGAATTTATGGCCATTTTCCTATCTACCGTATGTTTACATTTGGAACCTGTGTTGAACATTTGTTAGACTCACTTGTTGTGTCTTGTCTTAAATTAGATCATAAACATTTCGAGGCAGGGACCACGTCTTCCTGTGTATTGCTGCTCTATTTAGGCCCTACTGTTATGGACGTGGAACTGACTGGGGGTGTTTGTAACAATAATAGTAATTCTGCCAGGAATTCTTTTGTCCTGATAAAGAAATGTGCAATTCTTGTTATCAGAACATATCACAGAGTAGGGTGCTTAAAAGTGGTTGTAGAGTAGTAATCACCTTTGCAAATGCTTTGAACCTTGGTGTTAACAAAAGGGAAATGACAAAAGTTATATTTTGATTTATAGAGAGTCCTGACCAAACCACTCCCAAAGCTGCCAATATCCAAATATTACCCACAGGCTTGCACGTGCACCTAACAAAGGTTTTGAACAATTAGCCCTAATTGCCCTTTTCTAATATTCTGGTTAACAGCAAAATCTTCATTATAAGCACACACGGCTTGTAAATGCAAGGGATGAAAGCTCCTGGAAGGACGGAGGCAGAGTGTGCGTCACCCCACACCTAGGCACAACGGGATGCATTAAGGAAGCATTTATGGAGAGAAATTCCATCAAGTCAGGGTGTCAGGGGACATATGGTCTCTTTCACCATTAACTCTGTGAATTTCCATAACTTCCCACTGGTCCAGATTAACCTCACTTCGTAATGCTCGGCTTTGGTTGATATAATTCGGGTTTTGCTCTGAAAACGTCCAATTGAACATGTGAAATTCACGGAAGTACATAACTAAAAATCACCAGTTTAAGCTTGCTTTTTTTGCAAAAGAGAAATTTAAAAAAGGAAAATTTGGGTCAGACAGAAAAATTTTCAGTAATCAAGACAAAAAATTAATAAAGACAGGCATGAATATATAATTTAATCTGTATGGATACCTACTTGACCTGTTTTCTGACTAGAAAAAATTGTTAGTATGCCTTTGAAATATCGTATAGCACATTGGTACCAACTTGTTTGGCGTGTGAGGATCCATCTGAGGCATTAATTGTGATCCCAAAGATATCACCGGAATGCTGGGAATTGCAAAGGGAATACAGGTGTAGAGAGGCTTGTGATGAATATCAGGGTGGGGGATCATAGAGCCAGGTAAAGGTGACAAAATAAAATGTTACTTTTAGTCCTTCCAAACCCAAAGTGTCACAGGATATCCTGACTTGAGAGGGACACACAGGAATCATCTAATCCAGCTCTTGATGCGGGTCCAACAAGACAGACTTCCATCTTTGAGCTTCTCAGGTGGCTTTGGAAGATTTCCACCGCTTTTGGGAATTTTCCTCCTCTTTTGGGGCTTTTATGCACTCTCCTGTGCAGATCTATCTGCAGAATTTCTAAATTTAAGTAGATTGTGTGCTAATCGTAAATGCAACGCTAAATTTCCCTCTCTGTGGATCTACTGTCGACTCAGAAGACACCATCAAAAAGATGTTGAAAAATAGTTCCCACACATGTAATCAGACTAACTAGAAGTTGTTATTATTATTATTATTATTATTATTATTATTAAGATGTACTCTTTTTATTTTTGGCATTTCTTCAGCTAAGCAATGATTGTAGCCCAAAAATCTCTGAGAGGGAAAACTTGAATATAACGACATTGAGTTTTTCTTACAAATAATTGAAATAATACTAAAAATTCCAAGAAGCCCTAATGCTGGGGAGGGGGAGAGGGAAGGAATTTGTGAAAGTGCTAGGTGGGAATAAGAAAGCTTTTAAGACAATCATTATAATAATACCATCATAATAATAGCTTTATCTCGAGGAAAAAAAAATCATCAACCAAGCAACCACCATTGAACCTGGGACTAAAATAATCTTTCTGAATTTTCAATTGTCTTAAAGCACTGGTGTTTTCTAAGGTTAAAAAAATATAACAAGAATACGTGTCTTGGTTTTATCACATTCTCACAATATCTTGTTTTTCATGTTACTTCTCTCCTGGCTTAGACCCTTTACTTGGGCTCCCTGAAACGTCTCACTCATCAGTCAAAGTGAGTTGAAGACACATTTGGGTTGAACAAAATTTTGGTATTAGGAGTTTAAAATCAGGGGTCTTTTCGTTAATGTTCAGAAGCACTGATGTAGAAGAATGGGAAAACTCCCTGTGTACACCTATTCCAGCACATTTTCCCAGCATTCTGCTGTATGTGTAGCACTTCTGTGCTTAATATATGGAAAATCCCAAAAACGTTTGCACAAATATTGTTATTCCTTGTACATTTTAGCTGATGTTTACCGGGAGGAAAAAAACCCAACCGGGGGACTGAAATTTGAGAGTGAGAAATCGAACGACTTTAGGTGCTTCACTTCTCCTAGATCCTGACGACACCTTGTCCAGTGGTTTAGAATATGTGCATTCAGAGGACCAAGCTATTAGAGAAAAATTCTCTATCCTGAAAAAGAGGCTTATCACTGAATCAGGAATTGCCAGTAATGTCTCCTCTGGGATGCTTGTTTTTAAATTGCCTTTTGGGAGGCTTTTACGACTGCATCCGCATCAGTGCTGTGATTCAGAGCAGCGATGCTGTTTCAAGGCGCATCCCCCAGACTATCCCATTTACTGTGCAGTAGTTCTCTTCCCAGAGTGGTTTTGCAGCACATAATCTGGATTCTGTTTGGAGAAAACTGAACTGGAGGCTTTGATCCAGGCGTGTGCCAAATGTTCTCCAACTCCTATTACAGGAACAAGAGGCCAACCCAATGACTAGACCTCCTGAAAGCTTGGAATCACACTCCGGGATATTTTAGTTTGGGGATTTGGGCTAAATCGAGTTTAAAGCAATCCTGTGTCCCTCTCCCCCACAGTGCAGATAAAGAACCCTCAGCTCCAAGTGCTCCAATCTATTGATCTGCTCCTGTGGCCACAGCTGCCTTGGGAAAGTAGATGTAGCCTATGACATCTTGAAAGTATTCCAGATTTTACAAATGTTTTCTGTGTTAGTTGTTTTTCATTTCTCTTTTCCTTGGATCCGGTGCAACTATTCTTAAATGAATTTTAAATGATCTGAGCCTGTGCCCGTTTCTTTTGTTGCAAAATTTAAGATCAACCTAGTTTGTTTTTCCCCCCCAAAGATCATGCTGCACCGTGAAACTATTTGGGCATTTTTTTCCCCTCATTTTCATTGAAATTGCTGTTTATGGAGATGTTTAAGCAGATGATCTACATTCCTGCTCTCAAAAAGGATGAAAGGAAATGGCGAGAAACATAAGAAGTTTATCACAACGCTATTGTCCTTGGGTTTTCAAAGCTGCCTAATATTGTCTTACAAGTGAAAATCACCAGCTCCTAAGTCTGCTTATACCAGTGGGCACCAAAGTTCATGATAAGCATGAGCAACCTGTGATATTTCTATCTTTTGGTAGAACATGTTTGCATTGCAGGTTACTTGAACGGCGCTTTTTAATTTAGACATCCATCTCTCTTGTGTGTTTTTCCTTACGTGTTCAGCCTCATTAACCCGTCCTGTTGACCTGCATCATTCTCGTGTTGACAAAGATGGGCGTTATGAACCTTAGGATGTCATAAACACCTCTAAAAGGTGACCCTGCTCGCACGCAGTGGGGAAGGTTTGACAGCATTACACCAGTCATTTGATAAGCTCGGGTCAAAAGTCTCCCAATTGCTCGCCTTTTGTTTGGGTGTCAAGGAGGCAAAAGCTTTTCATGTTTTTAATAAGCAAATTAATGAAATGCTTACAGTACGCTGCATACATTAACTCTTAGCTAGCTGGTTTTCTTCTGGGGCCATCTTTCCAAAGGTCAGAGGCCATAAATGGAGTTTCAGTTTTCCAGGAAACAAAGAGGACAGTATATTTCAGTAATCTTCTCCTGCATGTAGTTAAGATTCCTCTTTTCTTTTCTTTTTTTTTTTTTTTTCTTCACTTTGGCTTACTTTCTAGAGGCATAGTAACACTTGCCAGCTAAGCCAGATGTAGCATTTCAACCAAAAAAATGCACCGGATGCACGTTCCAAGTTTGCCAATGGCTATGCATGAGGCTGGAATGTCAGAGCAGGAGTGGCGGATTAAGAAGATTGTGTTCGTGTTACTCAAAGCAGAGGGAGCCCAGAAAATGTCTCTGGAAGTTCACTGTTTCAGCCCCTTTTTCTTCTTAGATGTAACACGTTTGTTTGGTAACATTTTCAGGCTCCTTACAAACACTTTTTATAGAGTTCCTTACATTTTCAGGGTATTAACCAATTAGTCCTCATTTGTAAGCTTCAGACTATTTAAGGAAGTCTGACTTTAATTTCTCTAATAAAGAGAAAATAAAGAGACTTTTGCCTACCTAAAGAGACATTAAAACAATGGCAAACTATCTTGACAACATCTCCTCTTTTTCTCTCTTCCTCTCTTCTCCAGAAAATCTACAATTTCTTAATTTTTTTGAGAAAAAACTCATTTAATAGATACTTGATATTAATGACACACCTGTGGCTGGATTTTTCACCTACTTTTCTGTTCAGATGACCGGGTATAACCGTGTGATGGAAGAAGTTAAACACCATCTCAGTTTCTATGACCATGTGGTGGCTTTCCTAAATTGCATTTTATACTCATTTAAGCCGTTATTTGGTGTCTGCTATCAAACAGTTCCCATTTTCCATCCTCAGCTCCAAAAGTGGGAGGGACAAGTGGGTGAGCACCTGCTGACTCCCTTTGCAAACAGGGAAATCAAGGACAAGAAGAGAACTGAAACCACAGGGGAAGACACATCCTGCTGGGAGCTTGAGCAGAGAGACCTTCATTGACTTCCAGACTAGACATGGACACCTGAACTTCTGTCTCCAAAGGCAATTCCCAGCTCCCTGTTTGTAGAACATCAGCAGATGTTACTTTTATTAGACACCTTCCTCAACCAGGTTCTTTTGGTGGATGAACAAACCTTTGCCGTTTTAAGTTTATGTTTTTTCTGGTCTGAAAATGCTTCTGGCGCTTTAAATCCAGAATCAGATTGTGGCGAGCTATAAATGCAGCTTAAGATGTGCTTTACTGAAACTCACTGGATGCTGTGAATTTCCAGGAGGAAGGTTGCTGGAAGTAATAAAAGCTACTGAAACAAATTGACTTCTCAGACCTATGGTCGGGTAGAAAATCAGCTCTTCTCTAAAGCACAACACTGACAAGAAGAAAAAAGGGCCAAGTGAATAGAATATTCAAGGAGAAGGGGAAAGATACTTTTCCTTTCATGCAACTGGAAGTCTTTAAGCATCTTTAAGTGATGCTCATCATCTCATTTCACACAGGTTTCACTCTTGACATCCAAACCAGCAGCCACAGACTGTTTCTCTTGCAGACTTAAGTAACTAGTGTCTGGAACATTAAACATTCAGCAAAACCCCATAAAATGAGACAAGGAGCTGTAAAACACTGGCTGGAATAAGCTCTCCCTGCTGCAGGCCATGCAATCCAGGCTAAACTGAAGCTTGCCTTGGGGAAGCATCCTCCTTCAGCCCTGGTCAGGCTAAAGCTCTTCCCTCTCTGAGGTTCCCTCTACGGCTCCGTGTACAAATGTTCCACAATTTACTGCTCAACAGATATCTAAGTTACATAAAAGACATAAGAGATACAACCATGAGATGATTTTATCCCCTCTGCACTGGTTGGACTGCTTTCACTCTAAAATGAAATAAAAAATGCAGGGAAAACTGCCTTATTAACAAAAGCTATTAAAGTAATCTAAGCATCACATTAAGCTTTGCTTGCGCAGCAGTAGACACAATAAGAAAGACATATTATAGTCATTTAGATGCAAGATAATTTACTATTTTTAAGATCTTATAGCATCCTTGCTCCAAAGTTTTACTCTTCGCTGTATCTGAATATTTCGTCCCCTCCCCAGCTCTGATTGCTGGGAAGTGTAACCACTTTTTTTTTTCTGGAAAGCCTTCCCCAGAGTATGGGTCGATTCCTTGCTATCAGACAGGGTGGTCGTGTTGATGGGGTCTTACAAGGGTTTATCCTAAGCCTGGTTTGTGCAATAGTCACCACCCTCTAGGACTGTGCAGTAGAGCATGGCATTATCAAGTTTGCAGGTGGCACCGAGCTGCTGGTGCCTCTGGAGCAGGATTAGAATCCAGAATGATCCTATGAAATTCCAGAAGTGACCCGCAATTCAATAAAGACACCTTGAAAGTACTACAAGAAAAAGAGGGAAATTCAAAGATGTTACTGGTGTTCTGCAGAAGTAAATCGAAGTTAGAGCTGGACCACAGACTGAAAGTCAATAGTAGGATGCTGCTCCCTCCCAGCAGGAAATAAGGGTGTGGTACATCTTGCTGAGCCTCTGGTGAGATTTTGGCTGCAATTTTGAGTCCAGCATTCAGGACCTCACTTCAAGGCACAGACAAATCTGAAAGAGTCCACAGGACAGCAACCAAAATGATGAGAGGTTTAGAAAAAGTGACCTATGAGGAAAGGTTGAAAGAACTTGGTTTGTTTAGTCTAGAAAAGAGAAGACTGGGGAGGTACATGATAACAGACTTCAAATATTTAAACGGTTGTTATAAAGAGGAAAGGGATCAATTATTCATGTCCACTAAGAATTGGACAAGAAATTAGGAACGTCTTTAATTTGCAAGAGGAGGATTCCAGATCGAAAGCTTTCTGATGGCACTGGAGCACATTAACAATTTCCACAGCTTCCCTGGGTATTAAAAGTTTATAAGAATGAGCTGAACAAACTTTGTAAGGGATGTTTTAGATCTGCTTCTGCTTCAGAGCAGTGCTTAGGACAAACAACTTCTTAAAGCCCCTTCTGGCCTTACTCTTATAGAGTGCAATATAGATTTGTAATGCACATATCCCTGTGTAATTATACAAGTGCTAAATTAGTGTCTGAAAACACACTCCTTCTTTGCTTACCTCTACAGGTGTGTGATGGGGTGGTAGCAGGGAAATAGCTGGACTTTGCTGTTTGCTGAAAGAGAATTGCTCAAGAGCTTGAAAAACTATTTCTCAAAATGCAGCAGTGAAAAATCAGAACTCATGCCTGACCTCATCTGACAGCTGCTACGGCCCTTATAAAGGGATTAACGGCCTGGACATAAAACAAAGGTTATTGCCAGTCATTAAGGTGTGATATCACTCAGCACAATTAGGACATGTCACAAGTCTGCATGGGGCTACGCCTGAGTGGAGAATTACAGAGAAAAATGGTGATTTCCTGGGCTCTGTGAAGAAGGCCTGACACTGTGATGAAGGGAAGGCTGAGCAGGGCTTGGAGATGTCCTGGGAGAAGCTGGAGGCCATTGATGCCGTGCTACAAGACATTCACCTGACACCATGCTCCTTGGTTTTTGGGTTTTTACTATCTACATCACATAGATATGTCCTCATGGGATCCTTTATGTCTGCAAAATGTGTCTGTAGGATGCTGTGCAGCAATCAATAGGAAAAGCTGAGTCCTGATCCTGGCAGAGTTTCTGGCTCTGAACGTTTCAGATGACGCCTCCCAGCCCAGACAAAATCTGCTTCTCAGCTGAGTAAGGAGGCACTTTGATAGCTTGATTCTCCAAATCTGAATTTAGCAACTTCCACTCTTCAGAGGCACATGCGAAGATGATTATACCCCATGATAGGTCTAAAGAAATAAAGCTGTTGAAATATTATTGGTTATTTTTCACAGCAATTTAGAGGCGAGCCCATGTGTTTCAATTATAAAAGAATGAGTTAGCTTATAATATGCTAAGTTCTTTTTATTAGTTGATTAATTTTTCACTTAAATTCTAAAAAAAGTCATTATTTCTTCATGTTTAAGCTTTCATTTCTACTGCCTCCTTTTGTAGTGCTTTTCTTAATTACCTGCAGCAATTTGCATCAGCAAGGAGCTAAGAATGCTTTGCATGTCTTTAGTGCCTTCCCTCCTCCTTAGCTATTGATGTAGCTACACAGAGAGAGCCCAGCACTGCAGCATCTGGCATCTTGAATCAGCATTATAAACATTAATTAAATAAACCTCTCCATGCTTCTGACAGGTGATGAGAGCTCCTGACCTCTGACGAGAGCTCGGGTGCCCGTTTTACAGGTCGAGGAACCAAGGGTGTATTTGAATTGCGAGATTTGCAGGCACTTCCAGGCATCCAGGTTCCAGGTGTGTGCCCTGGCCACATCCCAAATCCGGGCTGGGGCAAAAGCCAGGCTCTTTTCTCCCCGAGGAGCTCGGTTTCCGTAGGAAGGAGCCCTGAGTGCTCGTGTGGGGTGGGCTGGCAGGCATGGCTGGGTGTTGTCAGACTGTGGGCTGCTCTGCAAAGCCTGATCCCCACAGTCTAGACAAAACCAAGGCAACATAATGGATCTGAAGGAGGCTCGTGGTGATTCTGCATTAAAGGTGGGAGTAGAGAAAAAAAATTTCTTGGCTTCCTCCTCACGCAATTTGTCCCATTATTTAACTATCAGGATGACCACACTGGTTTTGCACATTTACCAAGTCCAATGCAAACAAGGTTCTTTCCCCCATTTTCATCAACTTCAAGATGTTTTATTTTCAGGGGTCTACAAAGGCAAATGTGCAATTCAAATAAAACCACAGCAGTGACTGCACAGAATAATAACCTCACTTCGTCTTGGAGCAGAGCTTGGAAAATGCGCATACAACCTAAACTAGGAGAAAAGTGCAGCACACACACTCTCCCTCCTCCTGGCAGCTTTGAGCAAAGGCCACAGGTAGCAGAGTCTGTTCAAGCCCATCTACTCCAGGAGCAAGCTGGAAGATGGCTTGCAAAACACCAGCACCTCGATGTTGCCAGATGTGTGTTCTTGCTTTATAATTTCCAGCATGATTTAGCAATTAAATCCAGTTTTTCCTGGATTAAATGTCAGTTTGTCAGCCTATAGACAATTACAATAGATAGTCATGGGGCACTGTACCAATTAATGCACTTTAGACATAATAAAAGGGGCTTTACCTTTCAAATTAAAAGTTACATTGCCAGTAACAGCCATTGCCTTTCCACACTCCTATTTAATGTTGCCTTCCCATTTTTCCAGGATCATATTTTAGCACCGGGCTATTGACTGAGTGGACTGGTCAGACAAGGTCCAGTGAGAGCAAAGAGCATCATTTCAGTGGCCTCTTCAGAAGGGCTGGATTAGCCCTGCTGCCCAAGATTTCAGAATGGATCCCTATCCAGAAAAGCACTTTAACACGTGATAACAGCTAAGCGTGTGCTTAAGTGCTTTTCTGAATCAGGGCCCATATAAGGCAGCGTGTCCACCAAACACTTCCAGCTAGTTCAAGCAGTGTCCAACTTTCACAGGACTCAGATTTCCTTTAAAATATCGAAGCAGAAATCCTTCCAGTATTGCACAGGCTTACTGAGTTCTTCCCTTCAAACGATTGTTTGGAGGTTTGCTCTGTTATTGATATAAAGATTAATTCAAGTTGCAAGGGAAAAAATGTGTTTATGCAAATATTAAGTGCCTGAAAACGACACCACAGCTGTTTAGTTTTGGATGAAAGTCTTTGCTTGTTGAATAAGATGCATCACCATCTCTGAGATTTAGGAAACATCTTTTGTTACACGGTTATTTCAGTGGAAATGCATTCTCCAAAACCTTATTTTCCAGAACAAATTCACATTTCTCCGCATTTAACATTGTGAAAATATAAAAAGCTTCTTGGCGTTTGCATTCCTTGTCAAAATGAATCTAGAATGAGATAGTGACAGTGAGGAACAAAAGTTTTGGGATAACTTATGCCCTTAAAATTTTGCAGCAGCGGTTTTTGTGATCTAACTACAGGAGAGCTGCAGGCACAGTGAGAGGGTCCAATAGGCCCATGAGAGGTGGCCATTGAGTGCAACAAGTGCAAGAGGATGATTTAATTTCATATATAGGCAATGGCTGTAAGAAAGAGAAGCTTCCTCTGCTGCTTTTTGTCTTTTGTTTCGTTAACTTCAGACCATGCATCATCTCTAATGAGCTTGATAAAGCATAGTAAGGAAAATGGGCCATAATTCATCATGATTTCCATTTCATAAGTGACAGCCAACTTCACAAAATAGTCCGTTTTGCAACAAAAGAGAACCAACAAACGATAATGGAAACTATATCCTCAAATGAAAACCTTAAGTCTCCTCAGATCTGACTTTCATTATGGAAAAGTGGGATAGGTTTTGTTAGAGATCCTTTCTGGTTCATCTTGTAAATAAAATATTTGATTTTTTTTTTTATGTTGTCCACCTCAGAAGAATCAGCACCCCAAAATTTTATTGAGTAATAAGAGCTGATATATGGAGAAAAGCAGGATCAGCATTTTAAATTGTTGGAAAATATAACATTAAATTTAATTCTTTCCCATAAAAAAGCTATGGCCCATGCTGCAATGGAAGGTATAAATAAACTGCCTTCCATAACAATAAAGGAGCAATCTGTATGTTTTGGGGAGCTTCTGAGGAGTTTTTACTTCTTTGTGCAAATATCCAAACTATTTTAACCTTTTTTCTGGCTGCAGTCCTGTTTTAGATTTCAGACATCAGTCTATATTCTTCCTGGTACCTCTGAGTGCTTTAGGTATCACACCCTTCACCTTTTAAAGCTTACCTTTAAACTTTAGACTTTTAAATAATTTGGTTTCATGGGAGGGGTAAGGCTTGGATTGGAAACGCAAATGGGAGTTTGGGAAAAGAGGGAAAGAAGAGGTGAAGAGTGACAGAGCAGAGCTCAGCACTGGAGCCCGGCACCCTGAACTCCTTCACTTCCCAAAACCCGACCAGAATCCTAAATATTTGTCCAGTGGTGTCAGAGCTACTGTATATGATGCTGATAGACCTTAAATATTTTCTTTTTTTCAGGATGTGTCATCTCCGTTCAGAGGGGTGATGGATGGAGAACATTACAGTGCTGCTTGGAGGTGAATGATCCCTGCCAGAACAGGGTGTGCTGCTTTAAGGTCACGCAGGAGAAGTCCTTTACAGGGCACGAGACTGGTTAACAGCCTGTCCAGGATGGTCTCCTGGGCTCAGCTGCTGCATCCCAAGTTGGAAACAAAACTTGCCGAGGGAGATGCTGCCCTTCAGAAAGGGGGGATGTCCCCTCTCCTGGGGCACCATCTGCTAAGTGTCTGAGGAGTCAACCCCACCTGAATTGAGGTGAAACTCACAGGTTGAGTTTCAGCTTCAGCACATGAAGCAGATAAGAAAAAATCTGATCTCTGATGATATCTCTGCTGAAGACAGAGCAGGCATCCATTTTCTGTGAATACTTTAAAATACTCAATTAAAATTAACTGTTTGGAAAACACCAGTTTTGTACTGGTTGATTGATGGACTGAAGTATCGCTACCGGAACAGAAGAAACAGCAAAGCCCGGTGTCAACGTGAATTTATGTGAACCTTCCAAGAAAAAATTATCCAAAAATTATACTTAGGATCATTCTTTTATAGTAGTTAATTAACATGTGGAACTCACTGCCACAAAATACAGTATCTTTGAGGCATGAGTTTAGCGGGATTAAAGGGATTTATTAAACACTTATATGGATAATGAGACCATCCGCAGCTACATTACACAGGATGAAACCATACATTAGGGATATAAACAATTATGCTTCAGGACAGAAGCCAACTACTGACTAATAGAGTTAAGGAGGAAATTCACTCCGTAATTATCCTGGATTTTATGCACCTTCTCTAAAAGTTCTACTGTCGTGAATGGGATACTGCCTTACAGGAAATGTTGGAACACAGGAAATACAGGAAAAATAATGAAATTTTGATTTCTTTTATGTTTAAAGATAATGTCTTATTTTTTCCCGCCTTAATAGGAATTATTACAGTCTTTTATTTAAAAAATAAGAATGAGAAAATTAATAACTTACTGAAACTTTTGAAGCAGGACCCTTCCTCCTTCAATATATGAACTGAATATTGTCTGTTATTCTTTTTTTTTATTATTATTAGAAGAAGCAGCTAAGGACATTGCTTTACCTGATGTTACACCTATTTGCATAATGACATTATATGATCAACACCAGATTCTTTAGATTTCCTTTTGGTCCTTCTCCTCCCAGCCAAAGAGGAGGATCTCGTAGGATCATATAAGGCAGAGCACATCCTAAGAAGGGGAAAGAATGCATTGGATGGGATTGAATTGCCTTTGACCTATTTCAGGACCAAAATATTTTCAGCATCAAATTGTCTTAGAACAGGAAAGCAAATAAACAAACAATATTTGGCTTTTTTCCCCCCCATGCTAGTAGTTGCTTCATCAGGAACATGTGCAAGAAGCCCTCTGAATTCTCTGTGGAGCTCTGGGTATGGCAGCAGGGAATGTGTCATGGCCCTTCCTGAGCCTCCCTTTTAAGACCTGGAAAGGGGAAAAGAAGTCTACATCCTCTTACATTTTTGTCATCCTCTTATTATCTTTCTTTGGAAGCTGTAGCCCCTTGAGAAGCACTTGTTTGTGGATTCCTGCACCGTTGCTGTCAGAAGACCTGAGCGTGTGCACTAAATGCATCCATTCAAAGGGTCTCAGCCTTGCTGTGCACTGTGCAAGCTTGCACGGGCTGTGGCTGCCACTGCCAGATGCTGCAGAGCTGTGAAAGGTTTCAAAATCCTAAATAAGCACCCAAGGCTCTCACATTTTGCGCAGCCAGAGGTTTTAAGTGGAAAAGAAGATATTTGTGGTGAAACCCAGCCTCGCAGTAACTGGTTGATACTTTTCAACACCTTCCTTCAGCATCTTTTGTTCCTCAAGGAGAGGAGCCCTGGGCTCTAGGTCAGCCCTGCTCGTGTTGCAAGAGGAACTGTGCTGTCTGAAATGGCATTTTGGTGCATACAGGCGGAGGGCTGTGCAAAGAATACCCAGCTTTTTAAAAAAGCCTCTGCACCTATACCTCTGGGACCAGCATCAAAATCACCAAAGTCAGTGGGAAGACTCCAGAGAGCTCTTCTATCCACCAGAAAGCACAACTAGGACTTGAATTAAAGATAAAAAAGCAATAATAAGTAGGAAAACAATGAGAGGAACAGGTGTTGGGCATATTTGAAAGGCAGAAAAGCAAACTTTTATGTTCTAGCAGCGATGCTCTGCAATGAAGCTGAAGTCTGTCAACATCCAGATATGTTTCACACTGTACGTTTGGCATCGCAACAGGTGGTTCCTGCCAGATCTACCCATGAAGAATATTCCAGATCTGTCAGCTATTGCACAAAGTCTTTCCACCAGATGAATTGGGTGCGTTTGGCAGCAGTCAGTTTAGCAAATAAAGAATGATCTGGAGTTCACAACTATTGTAGCTTTAAAAAGCCAGCTAAATAACATTGTTTTTCAGCAGTGACATTCCTCACCCGGAATGGAAGTCCCAGAGAAAACAGAAAAGGAAGAAAGCTCTGACAGTCAATAAATCTGGGCAATGTTGAATGAAATGGTTAAATAAGTAGGGGACTCATTATTAAAACTGTCCTTTAGCAGGCCCTTTACATTTAAAGAAGAAGACTGGGAAATGAGGTAAAGCTTCTGCACAGAGATAAATTTGGTAAAACCGCCATGTTAATGTCCAGGGATGCTGTGTGTGTGCTCTAGGGCTGATTTTTTTTTGTACTCTGCTTGGTCTTTAACCTTCTGATTTTCCACTATGTTGCACAGTCCCAATGGAAAACTTCAGGCTGTTTTTACCTACAAGCACAGCTTTGGCTAAGAACAAGGTTTCAAATTGTAGTCTGCAGGGATTTTATTTTTAAAGAAAATTCCTTATTCACTAGAAATTTGCTGACTGCTTGAAAATGGAAACTGTTCAAGGAACGATCAGTTTGGATGATTTTCCCACTTCGATAAGAATCTGGGAAGAAAAAAATCTGAAATTGCCAGCACATTCCTTTCTGCCATTTTCAAAAGAAAAGCAGCCTAGCGCCAGTACCTACACAAACAGTTCAAAATGGTCAAAACAGCTGTTTCAGTGGCTGGCTTCCTCTTAATCTCTTGTTACAAACCCCGGCTTTACTTTTGTGTTTTAGACTTGCAGTCCCATTTCCCTCCTAACAGCCTTACCTGTGCTTCATAACCAAAATAAAAGCTTTGTGCTACACAATTCGCCTCATCGTTTTGCCCTCGGATCAACAATTTTGTTGCTTTTGACAAAATGTTTAAATACACTGGGCTGAGAAATTATGCTAATTTGATGGAACTTTTTTATAAAGCTGTTATATTCCATTAAAAGTGATATTACAAGATAGCAATTGGTGATAAATTCCCAGCTGAACAAACCCGAGGAAGAAGCAGGAGCATGCCACATATGACACGTATGTTTTTACTGTTACAAGGCCCAGTTTTAAGGGAAACTCTGTTCTCCAAGACCAAAGCTTCCCCCTTTGCTACAAGCGACGGCACTGCACCAGTGGAGCCTTATTGGTGTTTGTTTCAAGCATTAAGTAACCTTGGGGAAGCCTTTTTCTTCCTTCTGCCGTCCTTTCGTCCCCTCACAAAGCAGGTCTCAGGTTTGGGCCTGCTGGTTGAGGGGAATGCTTAGCTTGCCTATTTAAAACACAACTGGATTTTGCTATTCAAATGTAGGAAACCTAATTACACATTGGTAAATTCTCTTCAGTCTACCAAACACAGAAAAAAAACAGTGACAGAAACTGAAAGGCCAAAAAAGAGAAAAGAGTCCCTAAGACCTAATGAATCCAAACTAAACACCTCTCCACAGAAATGTCAAACATTTCTCTTAGCACAAAACAAGGCTTAAAGAATTCCCTGCTTTTGTCTCTGGGCTAATTCCTTAAGCAGAGAGGGGGATTTTCTTCTGGGAGTGTTATTTCACAAAGAACTAAACAGCAAATAAACAAAAGACTCTCAAAGAGTGAGAGAGTATAAATAAAATTCATGACTCCTTAAAGAGTTTACACTGAAAGAATGTGGGGGATTATTTACAATTAAAGCATAGTCTGTGGAATACAGTTATTATTACAAAAATGAATAAGAGGCTATTTCATTTAGCTCACAATAAGAGTGCACCTGGGTCTTCCCCATTTGTTAAAACTGGAGAAAACTCACTTGCCCTCAGAATCATCCATTTGGTCACTTTTAGCAAACTTTCTCATATCCCAGTCTGGGTAATCCAGTTGAAAAACCTTGTTTATGAAGTTGCAAATTATCTTTGTTGTAGCTACAGAAGGTGCAGAAGGAAAGGACAAAAAGCAGGGAGAGAAAAAGAGGCAAGTTGAGAACTTCTCTCCTTTAAAAGAGGAAAATATTCTCCAAAGTAAAAGTTTCTTCTGCTTTTCAGTGAAAAATATTCTACAAATCCCCACCCCTTCAGCTAATTCTACAGAAATAGAAAAAAACTCCTTGTCAATAAAAAGATTTTTAATTCTTGAAGCCTAGCAGAGCACAAGTTTCTAGTAAAGCAAAAAGTAACAAGAAAGAAAGAAAAACTTGGGGCGACTCTCCCTTCTTCCTTGCCAAGCGGAATTTGAAACAAAGGAGCAGGTTAATAATGGAGACGAGGTTGGCTGAGAGAACAAATACAAGATTTCACTTCCAATAAATTAGGCAGACACAAATGAATAGTTATTAAGATAAAAAAGCATAGGTTGAAGAAGTCACTTGATTATAAATTATAGAGCAATTAGTCCTCTTTCCCATTCTTTTTTTTTTCTTTTTGTGACTAGGTATTTTGTATTCTCTAGCATGTGTCATAAAACAATGCTGATAATGATATTGAAAGCCAAGGCAGAGTGGGCAAATCCCATAGATGTGTATTTATAAATATGTGTGTTTATTAATAGGGTTGTGCGTGACATCCAGGGTGTGCACCCACACGTGTGTGTTTATCTCTCTGTGCACGTTCGTGTGGAGGTGTTCATGGATGTCTGACCACAGCATAAATATCACAAAGCACATCCATGTGCAGTCCTATTAATTCCTTATGGAAGAAATATATTAATACAAATTAAAAATGAAATCTATACGAGTGTCATGGACCGTACTCTATCTATCCATCTGACTACATTATGTCTCTCTGTCGTGTTAAAAAGAGAGCCTTGCAAGAGAGGTTAGGCCATGGGGGCTTATTTCATGTGCCTGAGTGACTGAGAGTGAATTTAAACCTTTGCTGAATTTGCAGCAAAAGTTTTGATTGAGTCTTACCCTGCCATGCCTGTCTCGGCAAAGCGGCCGAAGCATTTGGCTGCACGCGATTAAATGAACAGTATTTATTTTTAGCATCTGCTGCCCCCCGACTCAAACTTTGCTACTAAGAAAATTCAGCTCTATGGAAAAGAATTTGAATTCCAGCTGGGCAGTTTTCAAAATAAGATGAAAAGTTAAGCAGGCAATTGGTGTGTATTTAGGGCTCAAAACACCTTGCCTCCTAAGAAGTCTTGAAGGAGTTAATCCCTTCTCAAGATAATCCACTAAAGAGCATCCTTCATTATGATGTTAAAAGCAAGGATCAGTGCTGGGGGAGTCTAACAATAGGACAGGGGTGCTTTTCAATCCCCATCACATTCTTCCCAGGTTAGAAACAGAAACTGCTGTTATTCCAGCCGAAAAACAGGACGGGTTTCTCTCTTGGTGTTAAATATTCAAATTTAAAAAGGGAGGGGAAGGAAAAGAGAAAAAAAAAAAGCAATGGCTAATCCACTGCATTAACTAAACTTCTCCCTTATTGGGTGTTTTTCTGCCAATCTTTCTAACTTTTATGACAAGGTGGTAAATGTGGAAGGGGTTTGTCAACAGAACTCACAACTCTCTTAGGTGTCAAAAGAACTGTTGATAAGAGGCTTGTAAACAATTTCCTGGTGGCAACATCTGAGTGCACAAAACCTGAAACAACTTGGTCAAACTTCACGGAAGGAAAGGACACTACAACGTCCGTTTACTCTGGACAGGATTCAGAGTTCTAATAAAACATGGGGCAAATGCAATTTACCAAGGTGGTTCATGCTACTTATGTGTTAATATTCTTAAAATCAGTTTTTTACTTTTTTAATACAGAGTATCCTGCTTTTAATTAATGAAAAGATAAGAGGAATGCAAAAAGAAAGGGTTTTTTTGAGACTTTACAAACATATTTGTGGATGACTTACACATGTGCACATACCTACTCAATCACTCTATACTACAGAAATTATTAAATATTGCTAATTTACCCAAGTAGAAACAAAAAAGTGTAAAAACATTCATAAAGTGAGCAACTTGATCTGTATTTTTAAGACAGTAAAGGAAAAAGATTCAACCTTTAAAGAGAGCAGTCAGAAATGAAAAGAAAGAAGCTATTACTTTGATAGCTGGCCATAGAGTTGATTTAGGATCTGATCCAAGTCCTGTGGATCTCCAATAACCACAATTGGTGTTTGGATCATGTCCTTGGAGTACAATAACAAGTTTTTGTAGCATGCATAATTGATGGATTTTAAGGAATCTCATGTAAAACATGTTTCATTGTGCCTTGGAAATGTCACCTTAAGGAATTCTAGCCTCACGTCAGGGCCAAGAGAGACAACAGTAATATTTCAGCCATGATAATTAAATGCTGTAAGCACCGTTATTTTCCTATTTGTTGTAATTCCAACTAAGAAGGGCTCTGATTGAGACCTGGCAAGAAGTGGTTGAAAAATTGCTCTTCCAAAGGGGGAAGCTAAGAGAGCACATGACTCAGCTGCCGATAGTAATTTTGTTTCTTTTGTCCAACATAATCAGCGAACCGATGGTAGCTCCAATTCGCTGCTCAAGTCTGCAGCAACAGCAGCTGAAGACTTCCAGACAGGAGGCCACGGCTTCTCTGAGCTCTCTGCAGGGGTGAGATCACATCTGGAGAGGAGAAGAGCAGACCCTGCGTCTAGGTTGGGTCTGTGCTCATTGCAGAGGGTTGGGCTGGATGACTTTGGAAGGTCCCTTCCACTGCAGGATTATGGGATTTCCATTGCTCCACAGAGCTGGAGCACAGGCCAGCTCTCTTCTTTTCATCAACTACATGAAAGAAATGGAGTTGGATCTATGCTTAGCTAGTCTGGAGGGGATGATACTTAAGGGGAAGCGTAATTGCGTCCATGGGACCTTTTATGGTGATTTCTTCTTGAGCCTGTGCCCTCGATCCAGACCTACCTGGAAGTGTGGGAAGAGGCAGAAAATATTAATGCTGCAGATGGCTGTTAACTCTTTAGATGCTGCAAAGCCTTCTGGACATGGAATAGTAAAGTCCTGCCTATTTACAGTGCAATCAAACAAAGTTCTTGTGTTTAAAGACACAAAAATGCTTGGAAAATGAGTCTGAAAGGATTTCATCCCTACTCGCAAGTCCTCCAGAGAGGAAGCTTGCAGCTGCCCTGCTCCCTCCCTCTGATGAGCACAGGAAGAAGGAAAATGCTGCCATTTCCGCACCTGCTCAGTGCTGAGCTCTCTGCATGGGTAGGTGTTGACACAGGAGATCAAGGCCGTGGTTCTGCTGTCCACAGCCATAACGCCGCATTTATTAGGGAAAGTGCCCTAACCCAAATCAGTGGCCAGGAGTGGCCTTGCTTACGAATCTTTAGAGCAGGTGATGGGCCTTGCCTTTTACAAGCATCTTTTTTTTAATTTTTACTGTCCCAAATAAGCCATGGTTATTGGAAAAGGATACAGTTCTCAAAAGTGCTGGGATTATAATATTTATATACTCTGGCTCTCTGACCAAAAGCAGATGATTTTGACACATTGAATATTTATAAAGATTTTTAAAGACCAAAGGCTTTGACCAAGATGAGTTCTCTGGTTAAAACCAGGCACTAAATAAACAGAGGGAAGGACACAATCTGAGCCCTTCCAGGAGCTTGCTTTTGAGGCGGAGTCCATTTCAGGATAATGGGAATGGCTGATCCAATTCCTGCCCGTCAACTGCTTTCACTTTCTGGAATTAATTTATCAAGCTACGTTTAAGGATTAAAAGATGGCGCCTGACATTTTAGAACAAACCAGAAAACCCCAAAAACCCCAACAAAAAAACCTGCCACAATTCAGCAGAATTTGCAAAAGAAAAGAGGCTGCATGGGATAAAGGAAGGCAGCCCAAAGTCCTCTTAGGTTGATGATCTCTTCAGGTCACGGTTCAAGTTATCTTGATTTTCAATTGTCCCCACCCAAGTCTGTACTCCTTCTCCCTTGCTATTTTTTTTTTAAGACTTTAAGTCGCTGCCTAAATGCTCTTCTCCTTAATGAGAATGAAACCGACTGGCTTTTATTAATGAATCCCATCTTTTGTGCATAGGTTTTAGTTTCTCTTTAACATCTTGAAAAGTCATTAATTTATTGCTAATTTAAAAGAAAAAGAGAGAGCGATCCTGTTGGTTCGAATGAATACTTTTCCTTTGGTTGAACCAATAATTCAAGCTCCTGATTATACCAATTAAAGACCAATTTGAGGAAAGGCCTCCAGCACTGAGCTGCAGCTGCCATTTAGCCACAAATTATGGGCCTTATATGTGGGTGGACATGAAACTCTTTCAGAGAGAAATAGATTGAGAAATAGGGAAACTATTGTAGGGATTTTAGCAGAAGGGGGACATTAATTGGATACATTGCTTGAAGTCAATCAGAGATTCAGCTCCTCTGTGGGCCTTTTGACTTCAAGACCCTTCTCTTTTTGTTCATGTACCTTCAGCTAGATTAATCACAGTGACTAAACAAGCAGAGATATTTTTCAGGACTTTTTTTTTTTTTTTTTTTTTTTTTTGGTGAGGCTCTGAAGAAGGGGGAGCCTATTCCACAGAGCAACAAATGCTGAAGATGGTGAGGATGAGCGTGATGGGATCTCACAATTAATTCATTAGCTACTTTAAGAATATATAAAAGTGATCCTAGAATTAAAGTTTTATTTGTTAATTTGACATCAGAGGCCAAACTTAAGTTATGAAATCTACTGATTAACAATGCAATGAAATTTTAAGTTTTGGTATGGCTTTTTTCCCTAATAGGGAAAGAAAATGCACTTGGGGAAATGCTTCTCAACCTTCAGACCTGTAGTAACCTAAAAGTGGAAAACATAAGAGCAGCGACCATCAGGATGTAGTAAGAAATTCATAGAATATATCGTGTCAATGCTCATAATGGAGACGTTTTTAAAGTGCTGTGTAATAGTTGCAATTAGGCTGTGTTACCTGAGGTTTATTGTTCTGGATTCATTTTTTTCCAGCTCTTACAGAAAATTGGTGGCACTGGTGGGCTTGGACCTGCTCTATACCCCATCTCTAGACCTGTGGTAGATGTTTAAATTCTTTTGAAATGTTGGAAGTAAAGTGTGAATAAATGCATGAAATAGAGGTTTTGATAAAGAAATGCAATAGCAATACATGCTCTATGTTTGTGTATATATGTATACATATATATGTGTGTGTAAATGTGTTTATTTCTGAAGCTGAAGTGGTCTGGAAAAAACCTCACTGCTTGCGATTTCTTGTACTCAAATTTAAGATTTCACTGCTGAAAACCCAGGAAAGTTTCTTACAGTTCAGCTTGTGCATAAACACTGCTTGTGGGGACTACACAATATCAGTTCATCACATTCCCTGATATTTAGGAGCAGGTTTTTCCATAATATTAACATCCTTGACTTAGGCTCTTTATTTATTTATATATTTATTTATTTATGGTAATCCCATTGTCATAGCTCACCTCGATTAAACCAATTAAAATTTTCAAAGTAGTCATCTGACCAAGAAGCCAAAATCCATTTCTCGATTATTTCCTGAGAACTGCAACAAACTCCTCTCAACTCTTCTGTTGTTAAACTGAGATTTGCAGCCTAAATGAATCCAGGTCATGATGCAGTGACTGCAAACAGACACTGAAAATGACCACTTGCTTCTCAACTTCTTCAGTTGCTTTTCACATAATGACATTTTTGGACATTTGTTTTGAATAGAATTAAGAACTTGGCAGTGTTTCATATTTTAAGTTAATGAGAGCTCAAACAATCGTCAGTGCTGTCTCTGGTTTAAAACTCAGTTAAAAAAAAAGAAAAAAAGGAAAGACTCCTGTCCTGTTCTAAATTTCCATATTTCATTCAGACTTGCTAATTTTATCCTGCTTAGGAAGTGGGATTAATAAAAGCTACTTTTGATCCACCCAGAGGAGGAAGTTGTGGAAATGCTGTAGGAGAGTTTTGTACTCTTGGAGGAAGAATTTGCTGTGTAAAATTATGCTGCCCCAACTTCTGAGTCTTTAGAGGCCTGTACAGCACAGATGTTACTCTGGTGATTTCACAGTTATTCTGGTGATTATTCACTATGAAAGCAGTCATGGGTTTTCACCTCCACAAAAACCAAATTCCATTTTTTTCATCCATCTTATCTCTATTCTTAGGTCCAGGTTCATATTCTGCAAGAGAGTTTCCTTTTGCTTCATACCTTATACATGAGTATTCTCTCATAATTCTGGCAGGTGAAACACCAGATATTAAAGAAATTGCATGTTAGATTTTTTTAATGTTTAGTTTTATGCCGTCTTGATACACCAGAATCCCCAGATGAGGCAGAACTGGTAAAACTGAAAAGATCTTGAGTTCAACAGGTGAATCAGAGGTCTGAGAGCTTTTTCTTGTTCTCCAAAGTACCCAGCTCTCAGCTTTTGACCTGAGATCAGCATTTCCTGAGCATGGGGAGGTGTTTTGGGGCTGGGCTGGCCATGTACCTGGCACAGCTGCAGGTGTGGGCAGCAAAGGAAGGGAACACAGCTCCTTCCAGGCAGGAAATTTCCTGCTGCAATATCCCAAGTAGCCCTTTGAAGAGAATGCCTCAAAAATGTGCATTTTCCCCCAGAAAATGTCGTTTGCCCATGGTTAAGGGGCGACGTTTCAAGCATCTTATTCTATCCTAATTAATCTCTAAGCCTTCACATTTATCTCTCAGTACACAGCATACGTATCACTGTGAGTTTCAGTTCTGAAGTCTGATAAAACTAATAAACCAAAACTGCCAGAGGTGGCACATTAAACTGGTAAAATGGTTTTCATCTTAATTGGATATGAGCAGTGTTATCTCTAATAACCCCAGGATACTTCTAATTGGAGTTTTCTTTTTCCTTTCTTCCCCCCGCCCTTTCTTTTTCCTTCTTTCTCTTCCTTTCTTTTCTAACACTTGTGTCATTGACCAGTGCTAATATTTGAGTGCCCCCTCTTCCAAACCCCCTACTTGATGTTTTCTGAAGCAAAAGCCAGCCTGATTCCAGCAGCTGGATTTGTATTCCATTAACAAAGGTGATTTCATGTGTGCTATCATTGGAGATTTTAATAAGATAGAGTTATTGATGGTAGCTAATAATATTTTGAAAGTTGGTTGTCTTCACTGCCCTGAGATTCACCTCAGGCCAGCAACTTCTCCATTTTCAGGTGTTATTGCAAGACAATGCCTGTCATTGTTTAGACTGAGATTGTCATTTTTGTGTGAATCTGTGCTCAGTTTTTTTTTTCAGGGTGGTAAAATCATTCTTATCACTTCCTGCTCATTTTTTCAGACTCGTGTGAGAGGAATGCATATTAATTGGCACCACTAAAATATCATGTAAAATTAAAAGGCATCAAAGCTTCCTGCAGCCAGTATCCCTTTGTTTTATTTCAGCAGGGTTACCAAGAAATCCTGATGTGGATGAGGAAATATTCACAGCAGCAAAGCTCACAATTCATAGGAGAGAGCAGAGAGATGCACAGGCTGCAGGGGAGATGCACAGGACAGCTTGGAAAAAACAAATCTGAGAAACTTTTGTTCACTATTTTTCATGATTCTCTTTCTCCTTTTGCTCTTTTACACATGTAGCCCTAAATTAACTATTCCACTACATTGATTTTATTTTAAGTTTTTGTCATAAAAAATCAACTTCAATTTCTCTTTAAGCTACACCTGCTTGGCAATAGAGGGATGCTGTTGGCTCCAAACTAAATAAGATGACAAAGAATAAAAAGGACTGAAAGGACAGAAGGTCTAAGAGAAAGAATTGTACCCATAGCACAAACTACCTCATTTTTCCAGCAGGGATTAAAAGTTTGAAGCCTGCATATGTTTTAAATGTGAGTAATTTTACTCCTGAGGCATATTCAGGAAGAGATAACTCATTTTCTGCAGAACACACATGCATATAAACACACAGAACACGTGAGGAAGGCAGAACTGTTCCCTCCATCACGTGTGTTTCTGAGCAAATGTTATCAAATTCACAATAGTTATCACTTCTATATAGCCACAAGTATCTATGGAGAGCTCGTTAAAATAATACAGAAATGCTGCAAGAACACTTCAGAGGGCAAAAAACATCTGTTTAAAAACCAACTGCAATAAATAAAATTAGCACCAAGACATCTTCAGCAATTTATATTTACATTTCAGGCAATTAATTCAGCAATACCTGGTGTGTGGATTAGAAGGGATCAAAGGCCTTTCACAAAAGAACCTTTTATGGTATCAAAGGCCCTGTGACATCACGTTTGCCTTTTATGCTGAATTAGATAATTGCAAATAATTGTAACTCTGAAAGACATTAATTTTATGGGGGATTTTTTTTTCCTTCACAGGTCAGTGTGCAACCCTTTGACCCAACACTGCAGGACTAACACCTTTGTTAGAAAGACAAAGAATATGACTTTCTCAGCCAACAACATGCAGGATTACTTTTGTCAGTAGTCAGAGAGAGCAGAACAGAAATATCATGATACACCAACCCTGAGAATAAAATATTTCAGATTTTTTGTTGTGAATAAAATAACCAAATGGGGTGGGGGTTGTTTATTTATTTATTTGTTTATTCTATCTATCTATCTATCTATCTATCTATCTATCTATCTATCTATCTATCTATCTATCTATCTATCTATCTATCTATCTATCTATCTTCATGCTTATCTTTCGATAGGATTTACCAAATCAAATAGAAACAAAAATTAGAGTTGGAAGTACATTAGACAAGACAACCTGCTTCTCATTTCTGTGCTTGAGTCTTTCTTCCTCAGCTTTACATCCTCGTACTGTGTCTGAGCTCATGGCAGCAGGCTAATCTAGGGGGTTTTGGGAGAGCAAAGAGGATTGGTGTAAACCTTCAGTGTTAAGTGGAAAATTCAATAATAATTTTCAGCAACAGAGGTCTGCATCTCCCAGCCCAAACCCTGGAGCCAGCCTGGTCTGGCACACTCACCCCACCCTGCTCAGCTGGCCCAGGAGCCTTCATTGCAAAGGACATTTGGAGGGTTAATAGTTAATTTAAGGGACTGTTGTATGGCTCTCATGACATTTTTCACTTCTGGACAAAACAGGACCAACACGAATTTAATCTTCTGCCACACAATAAAGGTGAAAGAAAATTTCTGGGCCGTGGACATTTAACCATGAGCCTTGGTGAGCCTGGAATTTCTGCCAAGGTGGAGTGAAAAAAGGGTGTCAGTGACCCTGGTGAATACAAAATCTCTGTTGTTCATCGTGCTAATGAATTGCTCCTGAATTTTTCCCTGTCAAAAGGCCTGATTATTTCACCAGTTGTGGGAAGCAGCTGGCATTGCCCCTGTTTCCATGGGCAGGGTTGTGGCAGCCTGCAGGAGTGGTGCCAGGTTGGGGGAAAGCTTGGGAGCTGCCACTCAGTCCTACAGCTGTGGGGTCTGTGGAAACCCAGTCTTTCCCCTGTGCATCAGCATTACCCTGAAAAAATCACTTGACAAAAAGCAAATAAAATTTGGTGTTTGCTGAGGACAAGGAGAATGAGGGAAGGGACACAAGAAAGGGAACAAAACTGAGCAGAATCAGTTGAGGGTTCCCTCCCAAAGTGCTGCTGTGCTTCAGTGCTGCCACAAGTTACAGCCTGCCAAGGGGGCAGGAGACCAAACCAGGATATATTTCTTAGGTGGCTCAACTGTCTCAGGCTTGGAGGTTCATTAGGAAGTGAAATCATCCCAGGAATACCAAAACACCAGAAGGCAATAAAGATGATATAGGTAATGCATTCTGATTTCTTCTAGCATTAACTCATTTAAAAAGCAGTATTAGGTAGAAAAAGAGACTTTTATAAGGTTGTAAAACAGCAAATAAAAATACAGAAAGGCGTATCAATACTGGGTATTTTTTGCCTACAAATAAAGCCAAAGGGACAGTAGTTTGCTTGGTTTGCTGTGAGACTTTGGGGTAAGAAAGAATAGATGTTTGAGTAGGAGTGTACTGGTCAGTGAGTGTGGACTGAACACCAGAAAGAACTGCATTAAATATTGCCCAGGTCAGTGATTAATATATTCCCATAAACTTGGTAACCTTGCAGCCTCCCCCTCCTCTGCATTTTTGGGTTTAATTGAAATTTATGTGCTGGTTTTAAGCAGCTACATAAACAGCCAGAATTATGATACGTTTGACAGCAGATAACTGCAAGATTGCATTAGCAGAACAGAAATGTAGAGCCTTTCTCAAACAGGAGCTGCTTCCAGCAAGATGGCGTGGGAAGCTTTGATAAACCCAGTGCACACACCCAGGCTTGGTGCTTCGGATCTGCCTTGGAAGCTGGGCCAGTCTGGAGTGACAGGGTTGGAGCCACATGACTCCAGAGACCCGTTCTAAGTGGAGTTATTCCATGATTTTCTGTTGGGAATGAAACAAAATAGTCCTGTTGCAGTTGTGAGTTTGGGGCTGGCCAGGCCAGGGCTGCTGCAGCTCCCTGTGACTGCAGGAGAGAGAAATGCCACAGACACCTGCTCAGGAGGTAATGACAGAATTCCTCTGCTTGTACTCGCTGCTTTTATTAGAGCCCCCAAACTACCTTCACCTGCCCATTATTCCTGTCTGGAGCATGAGGGGAGGCTGATCAGACTGCTTGGGATGGGAAACTCAAAATGCAGCTTTTTTTCTCTATCCACCAGCTGTGGTGTCTCATGACCATCAAAGGTGCGGCTGTTTCAGGATCTTTCACTTCCATTGCACCTCCTGGGTGGTTTTGGTGATCGCAGAATTCCCACTGGCCTCTTTAACTTTTGGGTGTTCAAAATGCCCAACAAAAATTAGAGTTAGAAATACATTAGACAGGACAACCTGCTTCTTATTTCTGTGCTTGAGTCTTTCTTCCATAAGTGGATCCATCTTTTGTTTAATAATTTCTTTTAAAAACTTCTAGTAAGTGGGGAAAACCTTATTTTTTTGCAAATGCCACCATCACCAAGGAGTAGATCACAGGAGGATTTCAATTTCCATCAATTTATAGAGCAGGTGGGCTCTTACCTAGGTAAGAATTCGGTTCCCAAATACCTTTACGGAGCTGCCACTTTGTGTTTAGGCAATGTCACTAAACCAGTCTCCCCTGGGCCTTACAGTCACATACATTAAAAACTCTGATTGGTTTTCCCCTTTTTTACTTCCTCACAGAAGCATTTTATATAATTTTTTCTTTGGCATTAATAAAATTTCTGTGGCCTTTGTCATCAGGAAGGTTTTATTGCAGGCAGCTGTTGGGATCTGTTTTATTTAGGGAATATTTGTATTGCAATGTAAACACAGAAATGTTCAGAACAGCATTGCTGCTGCTGCAGCAGCAACTGCAGAGCTGAATGCATCTCCTTTCCATGCTGCAAGTCAGCACTGGTCTATTTGCCGTGATAACCTGCTTCTAATAATGTTCAGCTTTGCACTGGAACTTGTCAAGCTCTAAAATATTGTGATAATTTTCCCATGTTATACCACCGGGTGCAGTAGAATTTCTCCTGGGCTGCAATTAGCCAACAGCTTATGTTAATTTTAATTAATTAACTTCGGTGGATAGTAACACCGTGCAATAAAACATTTTGCTCAGTGTGAAACTTGTCCGTCACATTTGTTTGTGACCTAAGTTAGTAATTATGTGTGCTTAAGTCAGTGGTAAATGGAAATAAAATGATGCGTCAGAGGCAAAATGAGGTAATTTGTGTCAACTGAGTTGGTTGATAGTGTTATAAAGGTAAAAGACACAGGAGTGCTGGTTAGAAACTGGTCATTATTTTGTAATCCAAGGAGTCTCTCGTGATGCACATTCAGTACTAATCAAGACACCATTTTCTCGTGTGAAAAGTCTGTCCTGGAGCACAATAAATCTAACTAACACCCCAACTAATGTACCAGCTTCAGTGAGAAGGTTGACAGGTGAATTAAGATGAAATTGCTGTCCTCTGGTTCCTCCTCAGCCTTTGAAATCTAACTGAGCAGCAAAAGTGAACATCACACTTGTGACTAATTCCTGAATGATTGAAAGAATTCCAACAAAAACTGTTCAGAGAATGACTTTTTCTACCAATGTCTGCCATTATGGAAACTAAGAACATGCACAATATTTACAAAATTTGCTGGTTTTCCCATTCCAGGTGTGTTTTGGAATTAAGGTTCTGCCTCCACTGCTATAGAATCTCACCCTGCTAATAAATTTGAAAATTGCTTTTTCCTCCAGAACTTGAATTTTTATTTAAGTGCTAATATCCTGTCTACTTTATTTCAATGGGCCACTCATGTTTTCAACGTTGCCTTTGGTTTCAGAGTAAAAGAAATTTTGTTGTCTATATTTTTGCAGTTTAGACCAAAGCTAATTAATTAGTTAAGCGTCCAACTATTCTGACTTGCCTTTGATGTCCAAGTTTCCAAGACATAAAAACCCCAACAACCTCAGCAAATGAAAGCAAGAACACAGGATTAAAAATCCACCCTGTGGATTATCTGGAGGATTTTTTTTCCCTCCCTAAAAGGCTCAGCTTTATTTTTTCTCTTGCTGGAAAAAAATGCTCATTAAGGAGACTGATGATGTTCCTGACAGTACCTCTTTGGGCAGCGTGACAAGCCCAGCAGTGGAAGAGTGGAGGGAAATGAATTTCTTCCACTGGAGCTTCTCGCAAAGTGAAATAACTCATTTTCTTATTCAAACTTGTACTGACTCTCAAACTCCCCCCATCTGTTCTTGCTGAACAGATTTCCGGAGGTAAAAACATCCTTGATCCAGGACCAGTTCATTTCAATACAGTGAGTATTAATTCACTAGGAAAAGGTAAAAATCACATAGATGGCCATGGAAATGGTGTGTTTGGTCCTGACAAGAGAATGGGATGCAAATAGTAGCAAAAAATGTAACTATCATCACCTTGATATGTTGGAATCACTGAAGGATGGATTTGTTTAGACCTTGACAAGGGAAATTTTTGTTTTGAATCAATGCAAAAAAATTTACCTTGACCTGAAACTGTGTGGTTCTCTGAGCATTTGCATTATTTAGTATTTTCTGAATAGAATTGAATTCCAAAAGAAAAATGCTTTTGGAAAAGAAATACTGAAACATTTAATCTAGAAAATAAGATTTATTATTTTTGCATTTTTTCCATGTTATATAGATTGATTCTTTCCAAGAGTGTGTGTATTCCTATTAAATCCCCTTCTTATAATAAAATGGTATTTCTTGAATTTTCTTCCTAAAAGGCTTTGACTACGCAGGACCTACCTTGCAATAATGCCAGCAAATTGACACGTGCTTTTTTCAGATGAAAGAAATAAAAATAATTCATCCTGGCCTTCCAACAACCAAATGGAAAATGAGTTTGGGTCTCAGTTAACCTTCCTTCCCCTGCTTCTTGAAAAACCTGCATTTCCTATTGGAAAACCATTCAGATGGAAAACTCTGGCTGGACTCTGCTCGTCCCAGGTTGGGAAAGATCAATGTGTGCTGGGGAATGGGAACCTGCAGCGTGGGGTCTCTCGAGCACGTTTTACCAGCAGAGCCACGACCGATTATTATGCAAATATGAACTTCCAATTGTTAATGGAGTTTTCATCCTGAAGGATCCCAAAGCGTTGCAGAGCCCGCCGAGCTCTCTCCCACTCCCGGCCGGGCTCTCCTGGCCGGTCTTGGTGGCTCAGGCGATGCTTGGGAGTGGGGAACAACCCCGGCTGCGCTCCGGCAGCGCTCGGGGATGCGCCGGGCAACGCCGGGCTCGGCGCCCGGTGTGGGCAGCCCTGCCCGGCTCTGGAGAGCGCTGTGCCACCTTTGGGTGACCGCAAGGCACAGCCCTGCCCGGCTCTGGAGAGCGCTGTGCCACCTTTGGGTGACCGCAAGGCACAGCCCTGCCCGGCTCTGGAGAGCGCTGTGCCACCTTTGGGTGACCGCAAGGCAGAGCCGGGGCCGGCTCTGGAAAGCGCTGTGACACCTTTGGGTGACCTCAGGGCAGAGCCGGGGCCGGCACCTCGGCAGGAGCACAACGCGGAGCCCCCGGGGAGCCGCCGCCTCCCTCACCCCCGGCGCGGCTCCTTTGCTCGGAGGTTCTCCCGCTGCCCACGGGGCTGATGTGACCCCGCTCCTCGGTAAAGGTGAAATTGGGTGCGACCTGGCCCCCAGGCTGCTGTTTGCACAGGATTAAGCTTAAGTCAGGCATGTGTGCAAATGGCACTTCTTAAAGTCAGACTTTTATTTCTGGAGATCAGCGGTGATTTTCTGTGCTGTTAAAAAAATTTGGGGTTCTTATTTCTCACGCATGTTGGGAATTTAGCTGAAATATCCGTGCCTTTCCATCTACAAAATATTTCAAACTAAGTGGAACACAGCTACACTCCTCCCACTCCAAATGACAGGTTTGAGGAAAAAATGTCAAACCAACTGATGGTTTTACCTTTAGAAAGATTCAATTTCTAATTGTCTGGATCAATAAAAGATCAATTGTCTGGATTTCTAATTGTCTGGATCAATCAATCTGTAGCTAATATTTCTTAGCAGGGTAGTTTCCCTCTAATTGATACCCATTTAAATTAACTTGTGTTTACTGTAAGCGTTCTTGCAGCATGAAATGTGCCTCCACCACAGCAGCAGTGATGTTTTTAGTGATGGCAGGAAAGGCTGCCTACTCAGTACTTTTATTTGGAGTTTGAAGTCCATTAAAGTGACTTCATAAATTCAAAAAATAAATCCATTTATTTCTATGAATGCTTATAGTTAATGAGCATGTGGCATTTGATTTAGAATTAAAGAGGCATTATCACGTTGTTTTAAAGGCCTTAAATTTAGGCTTCATTAACAAAAAGATGGGGAAGAAGCATCTGCATTTTAAGCGGATTTCTGGAGTGCTGGAAACTTTGAGGCAGTAACACAATGTCAGGTGCATTCAGCAGCTGAAAATCTGCTTTTTAGGTCTGAGTAGGAGCAAACTTTGCTGATACAAAGGCTGTGGGGCTGATGTGAGCCGGAGTGATGGGCTCTGCTATCTGTGCTGGGCATTGATTTGGGAGAGTGCCTCAGCATCTGTTTAATTTTCACCAGAGCACGGTATCTTTAGACTGTTTACACGTCTAAAGTTTATCACCTGGCAGATCTTGGCCTTTACAGGTTCTCCTCGGGAATTTGACCTGAGCAAGGACTTCAGGAGCAGCTCCAGGATTTCAGTGCAGCCCTTGCTGGTGAGAAGCGCGCAGCCAAACAGGGGAGCTGTTAATGGTAAACATATTAATGCAAGAGGAAGCAGCAAGCAAAGCTCCAGCAGCAGCCAGGGCCCTGCAAAGCAACTTGTTTCCGAGGAGAAGATGGCAGAGGATCCCAGGGACGGTGCTGCCGCGGTGGGATGCTCGCAGCTCCTTTCTCTCGGCCTGTTTGCAAAGCTGTGGGAGAGGGAGGCTGCCCCACAGGACCTCTGCGTGACCCCGGTCCCGAGCAGCCGCCGGCAACTCTGTGTGTGCCTGCCCATGTCATGGCAGTGCACGGATGGCTTGACAGAGTTTACTGCTTTTCTGGCTTATTTTAAGTACTCTTGGAATCTTCCGCATCCTCTAGCAAACTGGGGCAGGCTGACCTCTAAGCCACATAATCTGAGCATAAGTTAAAAAAGAAGCCCAGAATTTTCCCGTTCCCGAATAGCACCACTGCCGACGATCTCTGATCCAGCTTTAATGTTTAATTGGATGACCGGGTTTTAAACAGAGCATTCTTTAACCCGGCTGACTCTGCCTGTCCCCATCCCCCTGCCCAACAGCAGCCTCACTCCAGTTATCAAAGTGTCATTAGTAGAGACAGCTGCCTGTAAACAACAGGAATGTCAACACAACTGTCTCGGTCAACAGGAATTTAACTTTAATCTGTTCATTACTTAAAGATACATCATCCTCTTTCTGCGCTGTTATCTACATCACTCGCAGACAAAGGCGGAGAACAAATTGACAGCGGGGAGGGAGGTTGGACCGTTCCTGCCTCAGCCAGCCTGGTTCTGTTCATCGTTTCCATTCCACCCCCCCCAGCCCCTAGCAAGTTCCCCTCCTGTATATGTATAGATATTTGCGGGGTTGCGGGTGAGGGGGGTCAGGAGTTCCTTGTTTAGCTGGAAACAGATACTACATATTTATAAATGTAAACTTGGAGCGCCGCCAGACCCCTGCATTTAAGCGATTAACAAATGTTTCCCTTCAAGTGGACACCTCTTGTTCTAAATATATTTGACAAGAATGTAAAGAGTCAAGCGGAGGGTGGAAAGGGCACACCGCAGCGCGCCCGGCTGCCAGCACCGGCGGGCCGGGGCCGCGGTGGCCGGCGGTGGCGGCGTGCGGCGGGTGCCAGGCGAGCTCGGGGCGGGCAGGCTGCCAGCACAGCCCGGCCTCCCCGCTGTTTAACGACAATGGATTTACTGCTTCTCTGCATATTGGTGTTATTTTGTGTAAACAAGGTTAACACTCCCTTTAAATTAAATACACCACCTGGTGACTGAATGCCTGACCTTGGCAGGCGGCTTTCACCTGGCCTCCAGAAAGGGTGGCTACCCCGGCTGGGCCGCCGGCCTTTCCCACCCGCTGGCCGCCTTTAATGCCTCGTCCTGGGGAAGTGTGTCAGGGTGTGCAGGGCAGAGCCCTTCTGGGGCTGCTCCCACCCCCAGATGCACAGGACAGCCAGGAACAGGAAGCTATAGCTTATGGGCAAGAGGGTTTTTCTCTCTTAACCTTGTGCATGGCATATTATTCTTGTCCACCCTGGACCTGCCACTTCCCTCCTGCTTTCCCCCACATAGTTCTCTTGCTTTGTCAAAATGCATCTCTGATTGTCCTGGATTTTCTGGTTTGTTTGTGGACAAGAGGAAAGTTTCTGACCCTGGTCCCCTCTTTTCCTTCAAGAAAAGGTGGGCAAATTTGGGAGCAATCTCTCTCTCCAATCTGAGAATGGTCTCCCTCTCCAATTTAAGAGCTATTTCCTTCTCCCCTTTCTGAATGATACTCTGGAAAATAAAGCATTCTTACTTTTGCCTAAAGTATCTAAACTTCACTTCCAAAGCATTATCTGTCACACAGGTTCCTCTAGGATGTTTCCAGGGTAGCTGATTCTGACACTTTTCATAACTCTGGAGGTTAAGGGTGATGCTGTTGACCATGATGTGTTAAAAATGAAGACAATCCTGTGCTAGGTAAAGAAATATGAGTTCTATTCATTGGAATTAAGAGTCTACAGCTAAATAGTCACTATTTGACTGATTGAAAGGCTGAGAGAATTTGGATTGTTCAGTCTGGAAAAGAGGAGGCTCTTAGGTGACCTTGTTGAGGCCTTCCAGTACCTAAGGGAGCTACAAGAAAGCTGGAGAGGGACTTTTTACAAGGTCATGTAGTGACAGGACAAAGGGAATGGCTTCAAACTGACACAGGACAGGGTTAGATTGGATATTAGGAAGAAATTCTCCCCTGTGAGAGTGGGGAAGCCCTGGCACAGGGTGCCCAGAGAAGCTGTGGCTGCCCCTGGATCCCTGGAAGTGTCCAAGGCCAGGCTGGATGGGGCTTGGAGCAACCTGGGATAGTGGGAGGTGTCTCCGCCCATGGCAGGGGGGTTGGGACTGGATAATTTTTAAGGTCCCTTCCAACCCAAACCATTCCATGATTCTGTGATTCTATGATTGAAAACCTCTTGAAGACCTCAATACATAGACTGTACAAAACCTAGCAGTCCTTCAGTCTTCCAATGACTCCCTGGAGGATGCCCTTTTCTACATGATTTTTTTTTAAGTTGGACTTCAGTGATATCCTTTGATGGTAAATTACTAAATTATTTGAATAAATAGTATTTCTTTCTATTGTTAGTATTACTGGTTCTGCCCTTGTTCTTGTGCTATGAGAAAGTGGAGTTAAGGCTTTTTTCCTTTTCCCCTGGAAACTTTACAAAGAAATCTTAATAATTTTAAACAAACATCTAAAATACACAGATAAGAGCACTCAGTTGGATAACAAAATAGAGATGATGGGATGTAATCTGAGAGACTTTATTTAGACTAATAGTGATAAGACATTTTTTAAAAGAAAGTCCAGACAGATAGGTACCAAATATGTAAAATAATAAGCTATAAATACATGTGCTAAATGCAGCTTTTCCTAAGCGTTTTTGGAAAGGATCCCTTTATCTAGTGGCTCAGTGCTAGAACATTTTCTGGTTTTTCATGAAAAATGCTGCACATTTAGAGGTCAATGCTTCAAGTTTCAGTGCATGGATGTTGTCTGGATCATAGGCAGTGTGCCTGTTACTAGGCAAAAGGCTATTCCAGTGCTGGGGAGAGTGATAGAGCTTTAAGTGAGGAACAAAAAGCTGAGTTTTTCAGAGAGCTGCCACATTTGTTGTACAGATAAGGCTCGTCTAATTAAACTATCATTGCAAAGTCCCCAGATTCCCCAGGCCCTTCTTTTGCTCTTAGCTGGAGTTTGGATTTGGTACTCCAAGAAATTCAGTCTCTTTGAACTCCTTCCTCTTTGTGTTTCAAGGATTGTTCTCATCTGTGCTATAAAGAGCCTCTGTTATCTGTAAGGGAGTGCAGGAGCATCTATCCTGGCTGGACCACACAGTGACAGAGCTGGGAGCACTGAGCGATGCCTCGTACCCCTTCACTCCCTCCTGCCTGTTTTCCCTCATACTGAATTCCCTCTCCATAGCCTTGCAGAGCAGAATTGCTTTTAATGAGGTTTATGATAAGCTCCTGATGTCCTTTTCCTGCTCCCAGAAGCTGTTTGCTAAAGGGCTCACCTTTGGTTCCTCTCACTAAAAGCAGCTCTGCCCTCACAAAGTGTCAGCGCTGTGGCAGGAACAGAAAAATGGGGAGATCACAGGAGACTCAGCCAGGTGCAATGACCAACACTTAAGCCTTCAGAAAAATGGTCTGCAGGGGTCAGTTCTGAAATAACTGGCCTATATAAAAGGTGCTTTCTGCAGGTTTGTCCCTTTGCGTTCAGCCTGCAGTAGCTGCACCTGGATGGATACACACATAAATTTAGGCATTTTTTGTTTCTTGAGGTACAAAGCAGACATCAAACACCCCAGGAGCTAAATATCATTAGCAGGACAAGCACTGCTGAATATGGGGTATGATTCTCCTTAGAAATACATCAGAGAAGTAAAGAAGTGAGAAAAAAAGAGTTATTTAAATTAGTAAACAGTGCTGGCACACAATCAAATGGGATAAACTGATGGTGAATAAATCTAAATTGGAAATTAGAAGAAGATTTCTAGTCAGAGGCTGACATTCTTGAAAAGCCTTCTAATAGGTGCAGTTAAGTCAAATAATGAAACTAGTTTTAACTTGGAGTTCAATGAATTTATAAATGGGATTACACAACGTAGATGCATAGCAGAGAGCTGGGTTAAGTGACCTTGGAATTTCTCTCCAGTCTTACATTACATTATTCCTTCTAATTATTGCTTAGAACTAACCTTCAGCATGACCTTTTTTCAGTTTTCTCTTCTAACTTACCCAAACTTCAAATATTTTTGTTGAAATTTTGCATTTCTAGCATGGAACTTAGCACTTTCTTTCCTCCTAAAATTTTTTTTGATGAAATTATCTGTGCATGTTGCAGAAAACTTGTTTTGCTCATGCATTGCAGACCAGATTAATGGAAAAGGTTCAGTGTTTCCATCTCCGGAGGGTGGAATGAAACTTGGCAGGGTGGCTCTCTTTGTGCAATTTGCTGCCCTATGGAAAATTTGCCCCACTTTTCATCCAGTGTCTAGGATTCTGAGAAAAAAAAAAAAAAACAAACCAGTTTTTCTGACTCATGGTCAGCAGAAACTTTCTGGAGGTTGGCAGCCAAGTTTCCAGGTAGTGCATGCACTGAGCATGTGCCAGTTTTTGTGTGTTTAACCAGATTGTGCCGTGACCAAGAGCGGGAGCCTTTTCGTGACTGGGATGGGAGGGACTGAGCCTCACTTCTGCTGGAATTGAGCCCTCCTCTTTTCTGGGAGCTGCTGTGGTGCCAGAACTGAGAGCAGAGATAATTTTCTTGCTGCTTAATTCTTCCCAGCTGGAGCTCATGCTGTGTGGAGGGCAAGGAGGAATGGGCACCCGTAATTTTGATGTGTTCTAGGTTTTGCCATGGAACCATCAGGAGTGAGCCAGGAAAGGACCTCAGGAGATTATTTCATTCTTTTCCGTGCTAGGATGGGAATAAGAAATAGTCTGGACAAAGTTTACCTGTCCTTCTTTTTCCTGACAACCTCTAGTGCCACCTTACCTCAGTGGTCTATTCTGGCACTCTGTATTCATTCTGTATTCAATTCCCTTCAGTGTTTCTAGATACCTACCCCAAATGTTATTCGCTTGAATGGACAGATGAAATAGTTTATTCCTTTCACATTTCCTTCTAGTCTTATGTTAGTGAAGATTGCTGCCATTCCTTTCCTTCTCTCATTGAGAATTGAGCAAATCTAAGTCCTCAGTGTTTCCATGCTGGTGAAAAGAGGACCCTTTCTATTTGGTGCAGACTTTTCTTGCACTGCAGTACCAAAGGTAGATCCCAGTCCTCCAGCTGGTGTCTGATGCTGGGAAGCTTCACATACTCTACAGATTGCACATCATTCCAATAGGACATTTTCTTTTTTTTCTCCTCCAATATCCTAACATTGTTCATTCAAGTTGAATCTGTCACTAATGGTATCTCCCCAGTCATCTTCCCCAAAATGCTCCCTGGATTTCCTACAGGATGCAGCACTTTAAGTCAGCTCCTCTTGAACCACTTGGTTTATTTAAGGCCATTCATCCAATTAACAAAGGTAATTTTATATTTAATGTTACTCCCCAATCCTTCTGGTTTGGAATCCTCTTCTAGTTGAACAGCTGCATTATCTATACCAATAAAAGATTATTTGTTAAGGTTTTGGGGATTTGACCAACTTCGTGACCACAATGCAAAAACCTGAATTGTTTGTTGAGATTTGTAAACAAATTAATAAATACCATCACTGATGTCTCTGTTGTTGGATATTTATGAAATCTCTCACTCATGCAGGCAAGCACACAGGACTTGGCAAAAGGGTGGCAAAGTGACTTCTAAACTCACAGAGTGCATGTTGGAGTCAGGGCATTGCTGTTCTCATTCAGCTTTTCTTATCTCCTGTGCTTCTCTGCAGTGGAGTAGTGCCAGCTAGAGAGGCTTGGGAAAACAAGAAAACTTGAATAAAATGTCGCGGTTCTGTTGGGACTTCTCCACATGTATCGTGTTCCAGTTCCTCTTCCCTTGCTTTTTCTTGCCTTGTGTTACTTGTTGTGTGTGTGCATCTGTACGTGTGTGTCCATGCCAGCTAGATGCGAGCAGAAACCAAATTAAAAAAAAAAAATTAATTTGATCCTTCTTTCACTGTCTGTGTTCCTCTCTGAAGTTCCTGTTGTTTCTGATAGTTCTCTTGCCGTGGGGACTGGATTCTTGCCAGGTGGGTGCCAAAAGCCAGTGAAAATAAATAGATACATACTAGGGATTGTAGAGATTAAAATACCTACCATTCTGAATTACCCGGGGGTAATTTAGAAACACCATTTTGTTAAAGGTACCTGATCTGCTTTCATTATACAAAGGATTACTGATGATTGAACCAAAGAGAGATAATTTTTTTAAATCCTTGATTAAGAGTTTATGTCTTTTTCACCTCTTTTCTGAGAAGATGGATGTGATGAAAAACAAGATATTTCCCGTGACTCACCAAAGAAAGAAAAAAGTCAAAGGTAGCGCAGTAAATACCTCTCTTCCTGCAAACTGGGTGATTATGTTTGAAAAAAAAAAGGAAAAAGGATAAAAGGCTTCAACTTTTCCCCTGAAGTTGGACTGCACAGTCTCACATTGTACAAACTTATTAGCAGGTTGACCACATGTCTCAATGAGACCAATCTGCCCTGGAATAAAGCACTTCTATCTCTTCCATATCCCTGGGCAAAACCTGTGTTCTGGAGCTAAGATTTTGTACTTAACTATAAGATAGTTGAGTGGATTTTGCTTTAATAAGATTAAACAGAGCATGCATTTATCTGCTCCAGGTGATGTGGTTAGTGCAGAGATGGAAAAAAAAAAAAAAACACTAAAGGGAAGAGGGTAGGATGAAGGTAAGGAATCAGCAAGCAGATGCTTTGTTAGAAGTTATTGCTTTAGTGATGTTGCTGTATATTCATCTGTTTCAAACATGCTGATTATTTGTGAAAAAGTTCAGTCTGCACATGCCAGCTTCCAAGGGCAATAAAATACAAAAAAAGCGTTGCTCAGAAGCACAGTGAAAGACTACAGTGCTGCATCTATTGCTTCATTACAAGGCAAAATTTGTTTGTCCTGACAGCAATTACAGTAATCAAGTTTATGTAATTTGCAAGAGTTCCCATCTTTCAGCAGCATTTTTTTTAAAAAATCAGTAGATGAATGAAATTGCACAGAATATTTTGCATGGGCTTTCAGCGTAAACAAGTGTGTTGGACTAAAATGGAAACATATATTGACAACAGAAAAAAAGGAGAGTTCTGGGTAAGAGGGTTATTCCCTGTCTGTCCATGAAGGAATGCTCCATTGCTGGGAGCTGCCATAGCACTACAAAATGAGGAATACGGCATCATTCCACACTGGGCCTTTGTGACTGAGTGGATTTATAATTTTTTAATTTTATCACTCTCTCTTTTCCCTATTAGCATGGTCCTTTGAAATATTTCTCTCATAGAAAAATATCTCTAAGACAAACCGGCCTTGTGAAGAGTCATGGGAGCCCAATGATTCTCCTTCAGATTTCTGGTGAAGGCCAGAGGTTCCCAAGGATTACATGGCAACAGCAGAAGAGCAGAACAATGGACAAATCTGAGATCAGATGCTTCCTCTGTTGTTTCCAAAGGAAACATTGCCAGGAAACGAGCTGCTGCCCACGTTAGAGCCCTGCAGAAAGACCCTGTTCCACTGAGGATGCCACGGGAGGTTCAGGAGCAGATCAATACCTGTCCAAGTGTCTTAGCCATCCTTTTATTATGTCTGACAGCGATGACAACATGGTGTGTGTGTCACACACAGCATGACGAATGCGTGCACATGTGTGCAGCCCTTGCACAAACAGCTTTTCCCATAAACTGGTAGGGAAGAGCAAAGCTTCCTGTGAGCAGATCAGAGCGTGGATTGAATCTGAAAATGAAATGAAGAATGAAACAAACTCCAAACTAATTTCAGGTCTTATGAGAAGCTGTAATGGCATCAGTGTCTGGAAACATCTACCACAAGTGGTTTCAATCCTGAACAATTTCCAGGAAATACTTGTCTTGGGTTGTGCTAGAAAATGTGTCATCAGGGTGTTGTCTGTGTTCCTGACCCAAAGGAGGGCAAAATTTGAGAAAGTGAGGAAATAAAACGAGATTTTTTTTGGTGCGAATTGATGAATTTCTCTTGGGTGAGGATTCCCTCCAACACACCAGAAGTGAACCAACCAACACGAGCCATTTTTTCTGTAGAGAGCTCAGTTTCTGTAGTAGGCCAGCAGCCAGATGAGGGGTTTTAAAGAAGAGTTATGGTAGTTATAAAGAGGGAAAAAATTTGCAAACACTGATAATAATACTCCTACACAGGAAGGTTTGAGCCAGTCACACTACTCCCCCCCTTTCCCAGTGAGATTCAGAGTTACATAGGAACAGGAGACTGTTTTGGCTGGGATTAGATAGCACAGATGGTACCAAAATGTGTAACACCTACCACAAGTTCTTTAGTTTCGTATCATCTGCACAACAGTTCTTCTTGGCCTTTTAACAGTTCGTTGAATGGAGGAAGAGGAGAAAAAGACATGGGACCATTGCTGGAAATGTGCAGCACTGTTATATTTTCTCTGTGGGGAATCCATACAGGAGCACGTCGATAGGCTCATATAAAATCTTGCATATATCTTCTGTGAGATGGTGTGAAACTTCACTTGGCTCTTCTCTTTCAAGAATCCCCAAAACTTGGCAAGTAAACCTCACAACACATTTTAGAATTACATCAGTAATCATTTTGCAGATACACACAACGAGGTACAGGAATTTTAACCAGTTTTCCCAGAACCACCAAAGGAGTTTGTAGCATGGGTGGCTCTCATCTCCAAGGAGCTTCACAGGAATCCCATAGACTTTGTTTTCTGCCCTGGCATAAATAGCATCAGTCTTTAGGGTTTTTTTTCTCTGACTTTGGAAGTCTTCTACATGACATACAATAAAACTTTGCATTCCTGTCCTAATTTTTCAAATAAATGCTGTTGTAGCAATTCATCTACAGTTTGTGATCCCAGGAATATTATACTGCCAATTCTAATATCATGCTTTTTTCAATTCCTCTGGTTGTCACTTTTGTCTACAAAAGACACTTAATTTCTGTGCTTTTGATGGGTTTTCAGGGGTCCAAAAGAGTAGAGAATATACTTCTTTGTTAGGGAGAAATATGAAAATTTCCAAACATAGGTACTGAGGAGCCATTGTGATGGGACTTACTAGAAATAAGACTTCCAGGCTGCGATTTTCAAGGTTGCCTATTTGATTTGATTGCAGCAGGTACTCAACACTCCAAGACAGCTTTGAAATATTCATTGTAATGTTTTTAACAATTAAGCTGAAAGCATGGAGCATTCCCTGAGAACTAACTAGGAACTGATGGCCTAAATCCTCTGTCTTTTGAATACTCAGCCACACATTTTTAAAGCATTTGAGATTTTTTTTCCCCCCTAAGTAATGAGAGACCTTGAGCTACGCAGAGTAAAGGAAGACACTGAGTCTCCAGGTTAAATGGAGAACTCTCTGCCTTAGGAGTTGATGTTCAGGGAAGGATTCCTCTAACCCCATTTAGAGGGAGCTCTCTGCAGACACACACAATGCACAACATGGATGTCGTTGCATTGGTTTCAGCATCGCTGTGGAAGGACACTGGTTGCTGGCTCATTCCCATGCAGACTTCTGAAGAACTTACATTTAGGATAATGGCCAAACTTCAGTCGGTGTAATAGGCCTGAAAATGTATCTGTGCAAACGAAATACACAATTTTCAAAGTGTCAGGAACGAGAGGTGTAATTCAAAGTCATTACATATCACTTGCTGTAAATATTGTTTTCATAAAGCCAGACTAATCATATACTCAGATAACCCATCCTATTATTTTCGCAGCTCCAGGACTCCTGAATCACACCTACTTGAACCTGAGGGATTAGAGGTTTTGCTTTTTAAATAGCATAGGTGCTGGGCTGGCCGCAATTTTTCAGCCCTCTTTGGAGAAGCAGAATTGATTTTTTTTTTCTTCTTTTTTTTTTTTTGAAACAAAAAAATCATTCAGGGCCCGAAAATAGACATAAGCGAGCCTCCTCCTTTTGTAATTGTGTTTTTGAAAATCAGACACGTAAAATCTTTTGTAGCTGTGGGCTCGAAACTCTCTTTTGTGGAAACACTGGTGCACTGTAATTGGTTGAGTGCTGCTATCCAGCCTGAGAGGGTGACCTTTCACACTCTGCCCTAAAAGAACACTATAGAAAGAGAGGTGGCGTAATCTGGGTTAAAGGCTTCTTACTAACATGTTGAGAGCTTGTTTCACACACACACAAACAGTTGCACGAAAGCCCCAGCCTGATGATAACTTAGCACTTTAGCATGGTGCTCTTGAGACAGCCCTCTTCTGAGAGAATAAAGAAGGGCCCCTTAGTTGAAATGCAGGACTGAAGCTCTTCATAACCACCGGGCAACTGTTACGAGGGAAAAAGAAAGTTAAAAGAGATGAGAACAAAAGGGGCTATCCTTGTTACAAGGCTCTGGTTCTAGACCTGAAAACCCCCTTTCCCCTAATCTTTTTTTTATTATTTTTCCCTGCATAGCCCCAGGTTTTGACAGGGAAATCTCTCGTCTTTCTGGGCAAGCATATTCAGCCCATTTAAGAAATTCCATGGACCTGCCTTTTTCGTGATCTCTGCTTATATGGAGAAAGAGGAAGGAAGATGGTGAGCACCTCTGCTGGTTTGGCTAAGAATGATGAGAATGGGATATTTGTAAGGTTAGGCAATTAGAGTGCTGGAGGCCATGGGTTTGATATGATCCCTGAGCTTTCAAGCCCTCCCCAGGTTCAGCTCTGTGCTCCTGGGTCATGGAAAAGGCTACTTGCATCTCAGTAGCCCACTCACCTCTCCCATTTTTTAATGCTTACTTCAAAATTGATTAATAGAGTACATCTGTTCCATGCAGCTTCTCACTTTACATTTTTTTCCATGTTATTTCTTTTCTAGGTTTTCTTTTGCATGTGACCCCAGTTTTCTTTCTTACAAAATCCCACATATTCAAGATTCTCTGCTATTCCAAATTATTATTATCTTATATATAATTAATGTTAATAAATTGCTACACACTGTCAGTCATCCTTGTTAGGAAAAAAATAAAGGGTATTTAGAAAATGCATGAGTGCAGATTCCTAACTACTTATATCCCATACGATGTGCACAAAATAAAATTTGATCATAAAATTTTATATTTATCACAATGTTAGACTTTTCCATAAAGAATCTTTTCCAACTGACTGATAATAGGACTGTGGAGTTCCAGCATCAGTGCTGAAAGTCTGATTTGACTCTGGACCTTACAGACTATGGTCATGATCCTTAAGTTCATGATGCTGCATGTCAGGTAGTGAAAGTGTCCGAATTTTTACTTTTTTCAGTGTTTCTGTTAGTTAAATGCTCTTTTCTCCCATTCTCTGCAGCACTTAAGCTTTGTTAGCTGTGTCTACATTTCTGACTCATTTCCAGTCTTCTTAATTACTCTTTTACACCTTTTACATCAAAAACTTTTAGGGATAGCAGCTAAATTTGCCACTCTGTCCCTCAGAAGGAAGACCTGGAGATATAAAAAAGATTGCAAGCACCAGATGACTTTTCTCCCTCATGGAATGCGCCCACAGTGGTCATCCAGGATGGAGGACCAACAAGAGCAAGCAACCACTCTGGAGCTGCTAAATCTGACTCTCAGCAAAGCAAATTCAAGACCTGACTTGCCCACAACCTCCTTTTGAACCACACGGAGCACTGGGAGCCTTCCCATCCCTCACTTTGGGATTCACTCAGTCCTTTGCCTCACACCTGGAATTCGGGAAATAAATAACCCCTGGTGGATAAGGTAGTTTACATACAGGCACAACTGGGTATCCAAAATGGTTCTGTAGAAAGAGCTGAGCAAAATGATTGCAGGAAGGCTGGACAGAGAAGTGCTATCATTAAAGAATTAAACAAAATTTTAAAAAAAGAAGGAAGGGAAACTGCAAATTTTATTTCTAAACCTTTCCACCAGGAAAGGTTGTGAAATGTAGGGAAATGAGCCACAGCTGACATGCCTGACAGATAACTCTCAGGGAATCTATAAAGTGAGTTTTTTTGTGCCATCTTTTACAGGAAGGGCTGTGCGTGAGTTTTGTAGCGTTGCCGCCGGGGTTGCTGAAACACCCGGCTGGCGATCAACATTTTGGATGCTCATGAATAACCGGAATATGAGCACCTTAAGCACAAATCCAACAAAGGTTTTTTCAAGTTCATCATCACATAGGAGATTGCATCATTCATAGTGGCATTTATAGCCATCAGTCCTATACAACCCATGGTAACAGATGACATTGCATGCTGAAAGAGGCCGTGAAAGGTCTTTCATACTGTTTCCTGCTCCTAATGACAGCTTTTACTGCCAGTTAGGACAGAATCCAAACACATGAAGTCATGATGGCTGTAGGTGTTGATTTGGATATTAAATGTATAACCTAGCTCATGCAGCACCAATTAACAGAGAAAAGTTTGCAGTGCATGGTGCAGAGGGAACTGCAGGTATACGGACAGAGGGAATGAGCCCAAGACAGGATATTACCCTGTTAACAAACAATTGGATGTGCAGAACTATTTTATATAAAAAATGTGTTTGGATGCCCACAGACATAATCATTTGGACATCATGCCCTTAGAGTCTATTCCAATTTACCATGTTTGGGGGTTCATCTAGCAGGTTTCTCTGCTGGGTGTGTGACATTTATACCTCTTTGTATACATGTTTTTGTTCGTGTGTGTATATTCTGCACGTGCATTTTCATGTTCAGGCAAAACTTCCACGCCTATAGAAAGCCCATGAATATTTTATAGCTTTTGTTCATGAATCCATTAATGAGTTTTATAAAAAGTGATAATTTGCAAAAATAATATGTCTGAAAGGCAACACCACTTTACCTATGAATGACCTCCTTTTCTTTCTCCTTTTATTTTCCCCAGTTTGGATACATTTTCCCAAGCAGTCTGTGAAAGTGTTTACTGGTCTGTGCACTCTTTTTAAACCTGGGGCATTAACAGTATGGGAGTGAACGTACACATCCACCCACTCCCTGTGAAGAGCTCCATCTTTCCCAGCCTACAGCTAACAAGAGCCCTTTAATTGCGCTGAAACCCGATCTCTGCCTGGCAGACCTGCTGGTCAGCGCAGACCTCGGGCCATGCTGGGCTGGATGGGTTCTGCCTTGCCTGCAGGTTTGCAGCTCCCCAGGTCCAGGCTGGCGGTGAGAGCTGCTGGCTGGGCGGTCTGGCATTCCCTGCTGGACTAGAATGTCCGTGTGTCCCCGCGCGCGCCTGGGCGCAATAAGCAATAAGGGTAATCCCCTCCCGATGACAGAAGCTTCAAGTGGTTACAAGTAGCAGACCTGTTTTTCAGACGCCTGAGGTAACTGTCTATAAGGTGCAAGGTAAAGAAATAATTAATTGCAATCGCTGGTTAGAATGGGGGAAATGATATACGATAGCGAGCTTTTATTGCAGGCGCTTTGATTCGGCACGGGGAGGGGTTTTGGTGAAGTGTCAAGACACAGAGTGGTTTTCTGCAAAGGTTGAATTTAAGTAATCACCCGGTGCAATTTTACCCGTATCAGATGTTCACGACGACAGTGCATGCAGGGGGAGGAAGAGAAGTGAAAGATGGAAACACAGAGAAAAAACATCCCCTAAATTCTCAACGTGCAGTCTTGCTGAGTAACCACATTCATAACTGAGTGGGAGTGATTTGTTCTGACAACACAAGACTACTAATTTTGCTGAATTAACAGCATGACTAGTAGTGGGTGGAGGGGAAGAGGGAAAAAAAACAGAGTAGAGAGATCTGTTATGGACATTCCCAGCCTTATTAATTGCCAGGTGATAGGAAAGAGACATGGTCTACAGTATCACAAAAAGTTTGGTGTGTTGTTTAAACAACTAAATATCTGGAGTAACACAATTAAAAATCAAGGTGCATATTTATATTTTTAAATTAAAGCAGGTTTACACTTAGTGGTGAAAAGGGAAAAGACAGAAGAACATCTTGGATTCCTTCTTCCCTGTAAAGCTGAGGGCGTTTCACTAAGAGTCCTTAAATTAATGTAAATTTTTTTTTATTCCTCACATTGGGAAAGACATGAATCTAAGATTAATCTCTACTGAAAAGATTAATATTTTCAATCCAAACTCTGAAATCCACTTGGACAGCCCAGAGCTTCCAGCTGTTGTTTATGCTATTAGTTAGAAAATCCAAGTGCCATGCTTTAAAAACAAAATTAATAAAAAAAGCTCTGTTGAGTTAATTTTGTAGAATTATGTTAATAAGCACAATTTGCACCATGCAGGTTTACTTTGTGGTTTGTGGTGAGTTTGTAGAGGTTTTGTGAGCAAACCCAAATGTGGTGACAGCAAAACCTTTCCAAAGCACAGACTTTTATGATCTAAGCACAGAATTTCCTTTTGTGGTCGTGTGTGACGTGGGTTTTGGATAATAAATGTCTGTAATAAGGTTTCCTTAGGTTGGCTTGCAGGGCCTGAGCCTCTGTTTTTAATGGCTGTCTGTGGAGGAGTTTTGGTTACATGTATTTTCTTAGAATTTGAGCACTTCTGAGAGACAGCATTTAATGACCTCGAGGCTGATGCAGGGACACATGGCTCACTCAGACCATGGATGCTGACAATATTAATTAGCTAATATTACCTTGGCCTGTCATTAGGACATGATTCTATCCAGCAGAAACATCCAAGAGAGGTAGGTGAAGGGGAGTAAGCTTCAGGAGACCCGATGGCCCTTTGAATGGGCAGTTAAAAGCAATTTTGAGCTTCTCTAGTTTTTCCTCGTTGATACCAGGAGACCCTGAAAGGGCTGGAAGGAGCTGGGCCCATTCTGCTGTCCCCCAGGGTATGGGGGACATGTCACCCACTGGTAAGGTAAGCACAGCAGAAGTTTTCCAACTTTGCATTTCACAATTCTCTCCTCCTCAGATCTAAACTTGTGAAAGAAGAAATATGCCCCTTGTGACAGCCTGGATCCTCTAAACTGATATTATTGCTGTGGTGGAAGAGAGGCACAGGAAGGAACCACATTTGCTATAGGAACTGGGTTTTATTCGTACACAATTAAGGAGCAGATGAAGAACTGATTTAAAAAAAGAAAAAAAAAAGCTGAAAGAGGAACCAACATGTTGCCAAACACAAGCCTACCGAAAAACCCCAACAAAAAGCCCAACCACCGAAAAAACACGCCTTTTGTAAGGCACCCTTTGTTGCAAATCAGTAAAAGTTGATTCCTGTAATGAATTAAAATATTCCAAAAGCTTAAAGCTTCTATCACAGTTGACCTTTAAGGCATGTAGCAGCAAAGAAGTTAATACACTTTGCACATGTTGCAGAGCAACAGGTGGTAGAAAAACCCATGCGGGCTCCTCGCATTCCTTACTTTTCAAACTGGTGGCCCCTGGTATTCTGGGATTTACACTACCTCCCCCAGGCTCTGACTGACAAGCTAATCGGTGTGCTGGGAAGCCCTGAGCTATTGATTCCACTGTAACAGAACACCTCCCCGTCAATGAAACTGCAATGAAATGCTTCAACAACGAAGAAAGGGAGGCATTAGGCTGTTGAGCAACTGGAAGAAATTTGCTTGTAGGTAGTGCGGCAGAAATGAAAAGGCTCTCGGGGGCACAAGCTTGAAAAGCCAGGTTATTAAAAAAGCCACAAAGCTGGAGTCTGGCTGAGTGGAGAAAAATAGTTATGGCTCAGTTAGGCGTATCTAAAAGGAGGAGGGAGGGGAACGCAGCTTTCAAAATTGCGTTAATCCCCCATGTACTTAATTTCTTTTCTTTTATGGCAGCTTGTAGTATAGCAACAAGTATTCAAGCAGTTAATAATTTTAAACAGTTTAGCTTTCCGTAGGCAATATATCTTTAGCCTTAATTAAAATTTTATTTTAGTAGGGGGAAAATATTAAAATGACATTCTGATCATCCTCTAAGATGGGAAATATATGATAATATGAATATTTTATTAGACAAACTATTATTAAACAGCTGGTGCAAAATCTTAGCCACTGATCAGTCGGGTTTGTTTGAAATGCAGGTCACTATTTCTTAATAATGGCCCAACAGCCTTCCAATGACTGTAACAACCACCTGCCAACACAAAGGTCTTAATATCTTATACTGGAATCCTAATATCCCACAACTGGGTTCCCACAGAGCCAGTCTGCTGGATGGTCCTCATTTTAGGGCAAAAAGAATGCCCAGCTCATCACCTGGGCACATCTCTGAGGTAGTGGGTGTGGGTTAGGAGGTGCTCGGTGTTCTTCAGGGGCGCTGCAGGGATGGGCATCGGGTGGGGAATCAGCTTGGCCCTTTCAGCTGGGATGGGAGTCAGGGGGGAGCTGCCAGAGTGGGACTTTGAGGATGGAATTTGCATCTGCCGTGAATTCAGGAGCCTGTTTGCTGACCTGCAGGCACCGTTCACATCGGGTCTGTTTACTCAGTCTTCTCCCAAGTGAGCTGTCAGCTTTTCTTTTGGAAAGTTCTCTCCCCCGGCGTGGGTTGTGGAGCACAATAAAAAATGTGTAGGCCTTGGTCGCACACGAGGCAAAATGGCAGCTCACTTAGGCAGCCAGATTAATTTTTCAGTGACGATAAAAAAGCTGAGGTAAAACAGGCAAAAGTGGCCTTTCAGGAAGCTTCCATCCCATCAATTATTGCCTGTTGCAGGTTCAAGAATTTTGCCTTGAACAAACAATGGAGATGGCTTTTCTGCACACTGGGGTTTTTTTTGCTGATGATGGTTGTAGCACCTCTCTGAGTCTATGAATATAAATATATGTAGGGATTGTTGTCGTGCACTGGAGTGCTCTGATATAAAGGGGACAGGATCAATTTTTTTTTGCATCTTAACCCATGTTTGAAGTGTACATGGCCCTGGTCTGCTCCTCTGCCCACAGGAGCTGTGCTGGAGTGAGCACCAAGCACCTGTGATGGGCAGAGCTGGGAAGAAATGCCCGGCTGGCTCCACAGTCAGAGAGAAATATTCAAAGAAAATAACCTTAAAAACTTAAAATCACAGAAACACAACCCCTACCCATACTGAAGCCAATCAGAATATTGACTTTGATTTTAGTTTGGCCAGATAACAAAAAAAAAAAATCTTTTTTTTGTTAAATATATTCTATCAGAGTGGCACATGCACAAATAATGAGTCTTTCCTAAAGCTGACCCATATATTTTTGCCTTAATTCTTTTCTTGTCCTTGGATGAAATTCATGCGAGGTTGATGGACATTCACAGAAATCTTGGATTTGTGTCAGCAACATTAATTAATCTGAACCCAGAAATATGCAGCCTGACACAGAGGAGTTCTGTTTTACGTTTGTGCAGGCTGGGCCAAGCTCTCCTGGACTTTCCACTCAGCAAAATGTGAAATGCTCCTGCCATGAAATGTATATGAGTGACACAGAGCTCAGCTGAATAGCAGGCCAACAGCTGTAGACCTCGCTAATAAATTCCCTGAATGCCATGTTATCAATGTTCACCATGTTCTTCCAGCCCCAGATATTTCTCCTACGATTTTTTTTTTTGATTAATTCATTTTGGTGTGATAAATTTTTAAATTTTAGAGACTTGAGTGGTTATCTGGTGACATAAAAAACTACGGGAGAACATGTTGTGTCCATTTGTAATTGAAGAATTTCACAAATTTTTACATCGTTTTTATTATATAGTGGGAATGTTACCTAATAGAAAAAAACCCAAAAAACCCCTTATTTCACCAAACAGACCCTAGCATTTTACAAGCCACTTCCCATTTAAAAATTTTAGTCATGATTTCCCTATACGGGTCTGTAAATGAGGTTTTTTCCTGTTGTTCCAGAAATTGAAACATTAAAGGCTTTGTGTCTTTTTCCAATCTATAAAATATGTGCTGGGGTAGACTTTAGAACTGGACAACACATACGTCTCAGGTCTAGCTCGTACCAGTTGCTGATATGGAATCTATTTTCTTTCTGCCTTTTTGCTTTATTATGCATGTATTTTACAGATTTTCATGAAGAGGATGGGTAGATGCTGGAGGCTTGAAGATAGGGAGTTATTTTCTACTAGTCACACAGAGAAATAAAAAAAGAAAATAATTTCTCAAGATGATTTAAGCCAGGAAGTTTAAAAAATAACCAAAAGTGGCTGAAACACACTGGAGAAGATAATCAGATTTATGCATTCCAGGTGATTGTTAATAACCCTGTAATTTTTGACTATTATTAGTGAAAATAGAAAAGAAACTAATAGTTGGTTGAAAAAAGATGAGGTAAAAACCTCAGATATTTAATGCAAATGGGGTTGATTCCTCTTCAATCAATGGGCTTTTAAGCTTCCTCCAGGCTTGAGATTTGCAGAGAAGTCAGCACTGGCATGGCTTGGAGCAGCTGTTAATGCAACACATGCCTGTCATTTGCTGTTGACAGGCATTAATAAAAACCTAATCTGAGGAAATTATGAAAAACCTACATATTATGCAATCTGGTTTATGTTTTGGCATGTGGCAAGCTTTGGGCTGATACAAAGGAAACCATCGGGTATAAACTTTACTGCCATTGTTTCCACTCCAAGGGCAATTGCCTTTTAAAGCTTTTTTTTTTATTATTATTTTTTAAAAAGTGTTTAATTGTGCAATGCTCAGACAGGTTTGCTTTTTGGCACCATGGGTGTTGGTTTAAATCCTTCTTTTACAGAAGCAAGAATTCTGAGCAGCATTTACTGACTTGGTCAGCAATAGGGAAATTCAGCTCTGCTACCTCCTCTTTCTGTCCTGACTCTGCTCCTCTTTCTCCCAAATGCTGGCTTCCCTGGCATGTTTTGAGTTGTTCCATTCCCTCAGACCTGAAATCTTTTAAGAAACCTCTCCCTTTTTCTTTTTTTTCCTCCCAATTATTCTCTTTAGGGAACAGACTCCTTACAAGAACACAAATAAGAAGAACCTACCACTGCCATGGACTAAGTTTTGGCTCTCTCCTTTTTTTCTGTGAGATTCTTCTTTAGTGTTGATGATGATAAAATACATTTGGCCATGTACAATTAGGCTTTCTCCTGAATTTATCTGGAGCTGCTGAGAATTCACTGGATTTCCCTGTGTGCCTGCAGGCGTGCTAAACCTTATTTACTAGTTTAATCCTATACAACAGAAAACATGTGTTATCTCTTAAAACACCATAAAGTTCAGTTATAGTTTTAATTCTGGGTGTGATAAATTCTTTCTTGGTTGCTTGTTTCTCTTTTTCTTTTCTTTCTTTCTTTTTTTTTTTTTTTTTTGAGTATGTGTTTGTAAACTCTTTGGTAAAGTCTTTCACTTCTGATATATTTTTGTCATTGCCTGAAGTATGGTACTACTTAAACTCTTTAAAATATCTAAAATATGAATCCATAAGGGAATTTAAAAAAAAAAACAAAACAAAGACACACACACACAGAAAAAGGCACAAAGCACAATCAATAATAAGAGGGTGAAAAAAGGGGTAAAACAATTCCATAGATATTCAGGCTGGAATGCGAGCACTAAGAAAAGTCTTTGGACAAATTCAACACAGATTTGGCCTCCAGCTCCGAGCTGGCAATTCCAGTAGAAGAGCAGACCTCTACCCTGTGGTAAGGAGGTACAGAATAATGCCTCTTTGAATTAGTTTCAAAACGTTGCTGTGATGCAGACGAATTGCCCCTCGATGCCGGAGTGCAGTGCACCAACATAATAGCATATTGTTAAGTCACACTGCCATTAAAGGATATAGTTATTAATCAAATTAAGTCAAAACACAAAGCGAGTACAAATTAGTATCAGATGACACGTCTCACTGTGAGCAGAGGAGAGGGAATGGAGGGGACCTGCCATTTTAAAAGAAAACAATCTTTCATAAAACTAAAGCAGAAGGTGAGGGAATGTCCTACTACACTGTAGCTGGCAGCTGGTATGTGCTGGCTGGACAGTATTTGTCTTTAAATTCACATGACAGTCCTAAAATTCTGCAGTGTAATCAGTGTCTTTCAGAAGCTTGGGCTGAACTCTGAATAGTGTTTGTTCCTGGAGACATGGAAAATGTTTATCAAGGAAGATAAAAGTACTTGAAATTTAAGGCGTTTAAGATTTTACGATTTTGTCCCATCCTGGTACAAATTTTGTCAGTGTAATTTTTTAGCTTCAGAAGAAATGTTAATTCTCATTGAAAGACAATTTGGGGCTGGGGGAGATTTAATTTACAATTTCCATAGATTCTGTAGAAACATGCTATTTGTGGGTTGTGAAATGGATCCAAATATTGTGATTTGTGCATGATCTAGATAGCCTTTCCCAACAAGAAACAATGCTCTAGTTTTGTGCAGCTCTGATAACTGATCACACCCGAACACGTGGATTCACCCATCCTTACACGGACGTGTGTGTGTGTTCCCAAGAACCACGATAAGTCTCAGCACTCCAAATTCTTCCAAGAACAATTAAAACTGGGGAGCAGCTTATTGAGAACAGTGATACTTGCAGTGCCTAAAGGCAAGGTAACAGTATTCAGGAGTGTCGAGGATTAGGATTCTGCATTATGATGTTCACCCTTGCAGTAGATTGAGTTTCTTTATGGATCATCAGAAAAAGATACAAAATGGAAGCACAGCCTTCTGCACGGAAGGAGAAGAGGCCTTTTCCTGCCCTATTTAGAAGCTGTTGTGTCTGCTCAGGCATTATTTACTTGGCTATCACAGCATAATCCAACTTTAGAGTTATTCTAAATTTTGCTTACACATGAGTTTGCAGTTTTGCACTCTGTTGGTTCAGTTTGGGACGGGACTGGTAGGTGGCTTTGTTACCTGACAGCATTGCAGTGTGTTTACTTCATTAACGATCCCCGAGTGCCAAAGTTTGTTTCCCTTCTGCTCTTGCTTCCTGAGCCTATGGTTTCCTCATCAGCGGGACATTGCCAAGCGTGGTGCTAATGCACCTCTTCTGCAGGAGAGAATGTCATCACACGGGATTACAACCTCAAACAAAAGTCCCAGCAGCGAGGCCCTCGGCCGCAGGTGAATTGCTTAAGCAGTGCATGTTTGTATTGGCTCAAATGTTCATATCGGCTGCTCTCTGCCATTATGTCTCTGTTATGGGTGACAACACCTGGAGAATGTATCTTTCAGGACTGGGTGAAGAATAAACACGGGTCTGACTCAGTTCCACACTAATAAATGCACTGAGATGCCACAGAGTTGGTAATTGGTCTGCTCACAAGGTGGATCCTGAGAGATGAAGGGGAGACCTATGGGGTCTGCAAACAGGGACACAGCAGAAAGTTCTGGAGGGGTGTTTGTCCATGATGATAACTATTCCTCTGAGCTGAGTAGACTTTGTTGAATCACTAATGAATAGCAAACCATCTCCCTCATGGCTTTTTGGTGATAGCAAGTTAGGAGAGTGTATGCGTCATGATGAATGGAACCAAAATAGGAGGATGGCGTTCCAGGGAGATTTGAAATCTTGGAAAGACACAATCCCAATAGGCTAAGATCTGGTAATCTTTGATCACACTGATGCTCTATGTCCTGCAAAGGTCAGGACGTCATTTACTTATACTATGACTAAAATACAGTGCAATGAGCAGGCCTGGAAAGATGCTTCAAGGGTGTCATGTTGATAGCAAAGATTTGGAAATCTGAAGAAACAAAGGGTGGAAAGCTCCTGCCAGACAGATGCAGATTTCAGCACACAGAGAGGCTGCTATGCTGGTGGCTTTAAAACAGACTGAAACCCAACATGTGTATTTTAATCTTTGCTCAATAGGAATGGGCTTAAAAAAACCCCCTTTAATTATTTTGTTTGTATGGGGTGTTAAAACCAAATCAGCCCTCATGCAATAGGGCACAGGTCCCCTGAAGCAAGTAGAGCTGCACCTGTTTCAACCAGGGCTTCATCTGGTCTGTGGAAGGCAAGTTTGAGGCCCACCAACACCTTCCAGATGGATCTACCAGAAGCCAACAACAGATGATAACAACCTTCAACCCCACCAGCAAACAATCCGCATTCCAGAAGCGTTCCGAGAGCCACATGGGAATATGGGGAAATAAACGTGTTTTGGGAAAGAATGGGCTTTCCACAAGTAGCTGTGATTAGTTCTGAATGTTCACCCCGTCACTGAGCACAGTAATGCAGCCATCTTTTCCTATTGTATCTACAGAGATATGGGGGAGATACCAGCAGATTATACAAATTAAGGAGAATGAATGTATGGTCACATATTAAGGCGATAATAGATTCAAAGAGCTGTTCCTGACTGTGTCTGGATGAAGCAATTCTGATGATGAACCTTAGTTAAAAACAGTTATCGAGATACAATCAGCTTTACACATTAAATATTCCAGCCCCAAAAAGGAAACAAAACAGAATCAAAGCTTCTAATCAGTTTATGATCCAGAGATTTTGCCAACCAAACTTATTGGAAGAAGTAATGTAAACAGAAAGATGCAAGCAAAGTCAGTTAAGTGGAATTTAAGCTGTCAAGCTACACTGTAGAACTCCATTACCATATCTCCTCGCTTTTTTTTAATAGTATTCTCTGAAAAGCACTAGATGTAATAAAGTCAATTTAAAATTTGTTCTACCAATCTTTTGCATCTGTAATTTTCCCATTAAATGTAAATGCCCATGAGGCATGCTATTTGCATTACATTGCATTTACAGTCTTTAAAACAAACTATAAATCCCCTCCTTGTTTCATGTGATTGATGCTGTGTGTATAAATACCACCATAAACCTCAAAGGGGGCTAACAGTGACAGTAAATTAAAGTTTTCAAGTCTGGCAGCATCTCAGCACTTCAGCCCTTGATCTTCAGCAGCGTTGTTAACCCCCACCTCATTGCCCTCCTGAACTCACCTTTTCCCTCCCCTGCTCTTTTTTTCTCACCCCCTTTTTCCCTATGCTCTCCTTACCCTGATTTCCTCGGGAAACACCTTTCCATCCATGCAGGCTGAGCCGAGTCAGGAATATGCTGTTAATTGAAAAGGGGCTGCAGCAGTTTGCCAGAGAGAGCCAGGTCTGAACTTTGCTGTCTTGGTGTTACTGGAGTTGGAGACTCTCAGGCCATCTTGGCTTTGTAAACAATAGCCAGCCCCAGCTCTCCTGATTATCCAGTCCCATTCCAATAATAAACTGGCTTTCAGTATATTTATTATTTCTCTGGGTTTTTGGTGTTTTGTTTTTTTGTTTGTTTGTTTTGTCTTCCCTTTCTCATTTCTGCTTGCCTTTCCCTGCTGTGCTTTCAGGCCATATGCAAAAGAAATTGAGAACTGAGAGAAATCTTCACCAAGATGGAGAAATGCATCATGTCACTGTTCAATTTTCTGCTTATGTAGGCGACCCCACTATTCTTTATCAATTTTGCAATAAAATTGACCTTGATTCGATCCTATTGAATCTTGTCTCTGAGAGATACCAGTTTCTCTGATGGTATCTGCCACTCTTAAGTAGGAGACACAATTTATGCCAAAATTATCCAAAAGATTGCATGGTGGGCCAAACCCAACTACATCATAGGTCAAGTGTAGTACAGGCTGATGCTTGCCTACCACCTCTGGGGGTCTAATTCTCTTTTTTTCATATCAAAACCAAGCTCTAACACCTCAACATTCCATACTGAGGTCAGGAGTAAAATAAAAGGTTGCTTTTTTGTTAGAAAGAAAAAAATATTTATGTGAGAATACTGATGCTGCCATAGAACATGTGCTTAAATCCCTAGGGCAGCGGGAATTCTTTCCCAATCAGGGAGATGTTTGTTGGTAAGACTTTTAAAGATTATGGTCAAAGTGTAAAGGGGGGGGGAAGTGAAATCTGAATGGCAATGAGGCTAATTAATTATTTTAGGCTACTAATCTCCACACAAAATCCTCTGAGCATCCAAGAGCAGGTGGAGTGTTGCAGGTGGGTACTTTGGGGGATTTGTATTAATCTCAGGGGAGGGGAAGGCACTCTCCTATCACTTTTTTCTCCTACCCTTCACACTCAAGTGGCTCTTCTCCTTAGGAGTGAGATTTCTATCCTGTCTCTGGCTTTGTGAGGTGCTCTCTTCTGTCAAGCCTCTCTGTGCTATAACCTTTAGAAGTCAGTGATATCCAAAGCCCTAACAGGCTTCATGAAATGGAGAGCATTACAACAAAAATGCTTTTCCTGCAGTGTTTCAGAAGACTGTCAGGATTTGGTAAAAATTAGGAATGTGAATGATCATTTGTATCACTGAAATGGCTGGGATACATATGGATATAAAAGGAATAGAAATTAACTGGAAGCTGTGTTGAAAAATTTGAGACCTGAAACAAAAGGAGGGATGAATTCGGACTGAATTCCCATTAAAACAAATTTAACAACTACAGAGGGGGTAAGTCATTGGCACTTTTCCTGAGGAAAATCATGATATTCATGTCTTTGTTGAACATGGATAATGGTGTTCAACAATCTGCATCAAACTGTGCAGAGCAACAACTCAAGAGGTGAAAGCTGATGGCTCTTCAACTCCACACAAACTGGGTGCCTTTGGGTTTTATCTTGGCACTCAGTTACCCACAAGTCTGACAACACCCAAAGGAAACCCCAGTATTTGCTGTCTTTGGACAGGAAAGAGGTTTGGAGGTGTCCAGATCACACAAAGCCAATCCCAGGTTTATTTGTGCTTTTGGCTGATATTACCATCTCACAGAACTTTGCCAAGTCCGCATTTTATAATGAGCCACCAAGCCAAGCCTGGCCAGCTTGTTCTTGAGTGCCAGATTTTCTCGGGATTGTTTTGGGACTGTTTTCTTGGGGCTGATTATTACCAGTTTGGGGTTTCCCATGGTTTTGCTATGAAGGAATTCCCATCAGCAGTGTCATGGTGCAAGGGACTCTGCACAAGTCTGGGGACGGGCGTAACACCCTGGCAGAGGAACACAGAGAGGTGTCGGTCTGTGGAGCATTTTATACACACTCCTGAAAATGGATGCTGGGGTTGAAGGGCTTTTTTGATTGAGTCTCCTTCTAAAAGTGTTTGAGTACTGGTCAGATATTAAAAATTGTTAAAAGTATCCCTGTTTCCATTCTGAACATCCCCCTTTTAACCCTTTGTGATGGATCCCTGTGTCCCCTCTGCCTGTTTTGCCCTTTGCTGTTCCTTCAAGTTGCTTGGACACCCTGTTCTTTCAAAGTTATTACAGCAATTGGATTGCAGTCAGCTGCGTGATGCCTTCAGCGGGGGTCTGGGGACATGGTCCCTAATCTTATGAAGAAGTCACTGAATGGGTCTTTCAAACATCCCTTGATTTCCTTATTAGAGGGAGTTCACTCCAAGGCAGGAGCTCAACGTGTGTCTTGCAGGTCATAGAAATAACTCAGGACATTCCTTCTCCTAGAAATGAATCTCCTGAGAGCTCAGTTTACTGCAAACAGATTCAGATTTACAAAGCAAAATGAATAAAGCCCAATTTTGATACTACTAATATATAAACACACACGCATCTATATATTTTAAATACACTTAAATTTCATTAGCAATGATTGTTTAGAGAAACATCATTACATTCCTGGGCTTGGGAGCCTTCTCCAGGGTTGTGAACAATCAAAGATTTATTTGAGCTTTCTGCACACTGGGAAATGAAGACACAGAATCTCATTATCATGTCTATTAAAAGGCAGAATCTGGGGTACATCTAAGAAAAGATGTATTACTTTTTAAACTGCACTGCAAACTGTGAAGTACTACAGGGACTTGAACTATTTAAAAATACTCTGGGCTTATGAGTAAGAAAAAATAGGGTCTCTTTCCCAAACAGTATAAAAATATCACACCATTAAATTCTGCTGTTATTACAGTCTTGGAAATATGATTGTATCTACTTTTGCTTGAAGCTGGTTGATCCCTGAGCTTGGTGTTGGGGTCGAGGGACCATGGAGGGCTACCAGAGTGAGTTACTTAGGGGACGATGCAGTGGGGGGTATGAACAATGACCAGTTAAATTCTAGTTAACCCCAATTATAAACCTTCACCTTCGTTAATTAGATTAATTCATCAGCAGGCACTATGCTTACAGTGTCTTGGAGGTGTGTGATCCAACATTTTCACCATTTAGTAAAAGTTAAAATCTTTCATGTCACCAGTCGGTTGCACACAAATGGCCACACAATATATTACTGGAAAGGTAAAACTGGGTTAAGTTTACCTATAAATTAGAAGGTAACATTTATTCAAAGGATCCTTCTTGAAGTGAAAAATTTGCCTTGCAAGCACTTTCTGTAGTTATTAAAGATCTCCAAGCTATGAATCTGAGAGCTTAATTAAAAGCAAGAGAGACATGTCCAAGGAAGGAAAGAAAAGGGCTGAACAGCAGTATAGGCAATTCTCAGATTTTCAATGTCTCAGTGTTTCCTTGATCAGGGTCCAAAACTTTGTGTCCACTGATGCAGTGTCTTAACACCCTGACCTCTGGAGACCCGAGTGCAGCCACGGCCCCTCCTAAGGCCCCAGGTGATGGTGGATGGGTGGCCTGCCAGAGCTGAGAGCTTGGGGATAGCTTTGGTGCCCCGGTGGTCAAACTTCCATGTGGACTTCCCATCAGAGAAGCAAAGTTTATTTTACTGCAGGTGTGGAAAGCAAAGGGCAGCCTTGAGCAGCACCTGTTTGGTCTGTGTTGCCGTGATAAATCTCTTTCACAAATGTGAGAATGACTGACCATTTTTCACGCTAGCAAACACCACACAATTAGTTTGCATAAACAGAGACGAGTTTTGCTCTCGGTCCCACATGTGCAATAAATTTACGCTGATCCTAGTAAATTCAGTGGGGGCAATTTCTAATTTATATTTGTGAAAGGGCTGCATTTTGCCCATGAAATACTTCCAACAGAATGACTCGATGCCATTTGCAGCTCTTTGTAAACTCTGTAACATCCCTATGAGACAGATATATATAGAATGCTGCATATACAAAATAGATTTCTATATTTCCAATATTCAGTGTGTAAACTGAGGCAGGAGATCTCAGCTCCTGACAATGCCACGGTTTAATTTCCCATTTGAGTGAAAAATCTGTAGTGATAACATTCAAAGGAGCCCGCAAGAAAACTGTTTACCAAAATGAGGATATTTTTAACATTGAGAAATGTTTAAACAGTGGCTACAAAACAGTACAAAAGTGCACTGGGAATCAGAAAAGTGCTTTGCACTCTCCAGCAATACCCAACTTCCCTGTGTCTGCAAAACAGGAGCTTCTCTTAACCCTGCTTCTTCTTTTCTAATTGTGTACATCAATATTGGATGGAGGTTTGCATTTTGGGGGAAGATCTTTTCTTGGCTCACCACCTGGGGAGAAGAACGCAGAAATCACTGAGATTTGTTCAAGAAGCCACATTTTGTCTTTGAAAAAGGGTTTGAAATGTAAAATGTTTTGGTATATGTCTATGAAAATGTGTATCTGCCTAAGAGATTGCTGCAGCACGTTTCTGGCACTTTATTTCTCTATATTTCAACAGCTGCTCGGTTTGGGCTGGCTGGACTAAACTGAAAATAAAGGAGAGCTCATCATCCTCACTGTACCTAAGAGGCAGGGAGCAGCTGAACTGGAATAAACGCAGGAAGAACATCTTCTTAAAATTGTTACTCAAGGTAAACAGGAAGGGGGTTTAGTCTTAATTAAGAACTACGTGTTTGGAGCTGTTGCAATCGCGCTGTATCAAATATCCAGAACACTGCCCCCTTTTTCATACGCTAAGTAGTGATATTGTTCTGCGACCCTCTCCTTGAAAACCAAAAGATCTTATGAGGCGAGCAAACAGAAATTCCAGATTATGGAAATTAATTAAAGCACACAATGCTGCCTTTCTCAACGTTCAGGCTCAGCTAATTAGGGATTAGATTATTCAAGAGCAGCAGATCAATTAGGATTGCTTTTTGTAAAAAAAAAAAAAACAAAAAAACCCCTCAGTGAAATATAGTTACCTGTTGAAAAGTGAAAGAAACTGTGCCCAAGCACAATGGAGGGATCAAGGCACAATACTGCACGTTGACAAAATAAATTATGAAAACAATAATCATGTTTATCCAATCTCTTTGTACAAAACTGTTATTTTGATTCTAGTGCCAGCTGTCTGAAACTTTAATTTAAGTGCTTGCTTGAGGCAAGACATTTGGGATACTAGTTTAGAATGTTTTATAGCCTAAGCAATATGTTTTACTAACATCAAATCCTATGATGATGATTTTAATGGTAACTATAATATGTTCAAGGGGGTTCCAGAGTGATCTTTGATTTTACCAGAATGCTTGCATGCCTAATGAACCCCGATATTTTTTGGCTTCATTAGCTGCCAGCTCCCCAGGAGACTTCTCCACAGGAGGTGAGCACTTTGTGTTTTAAAGGGAGACATACCAAGGAACACACGGCACTTTGCATTAGTGTCAAATGTGTGTGTGTGCGATCTGGGGAAAGGGCTAATGAAAGAATTCTCTCTGCATTTCAGTAATGCAAAAAGACTGATAAAAATAAATACTCTGTGATACTCTAAACTATCCGTTTCAGAGGCTGGTGCCTGTTTATATGCTTAGGAAGAACATATTATCCTTTGACTTGTGGTCTGAGACTCTTCTCCAAAAAATCTGGGCCTTGTTCTACTTGCTCCAGAGGCAGTAGGACTGCACTGCAAGGGAGAATCCCGCTGAACTCAATGGAGAACCAGGATTCAATTATTTGTGCTGGAAGTGGCCTCTGTGAGACATCACTGCAGCTGAAACTCTGGCTCTTGTATTGCCCCACACATCCCACAGCCTCCGTGCCTCAGTTTCCAGCAACACAACGGGGCTGGTGACACCTGCAGGACCCCTGTAACCAGCCCTGAGAGCTCACCAGAGGATTTGGTGCAAATAAAGGTTTATAAGTGTTGCCCAGGGAAGCTGTGGTTGTCCCTAGATCCCTGGGAGTGTCCAAGGCCAGGCTGGAGGGGGCTTGGAGCAACCTGGGACAGTGGAAGGTGTCCCTGCCCATGGGAATGAGATCATCTTTAAGGTCCTTTCCAACCCAAACCATTCTGTCATTCCATGATTTTATAATTCTTCATATATTCAGAGAGTTTCCTGAACCCACTGAAGTAGATGATGGAAATATTCCCCAGTGGGTTTGTCTGCTCTCTCCTAAAAAGCGACATGTTGGGTAAAAAACATTAATGTATAATTTTTAACTAAAGGGATTCCATTCTAAAGGGATTTCCAAATCTAAAGATTTCTTCAGGCTGAAGGTAGGGTTCTGTGTTTTCTTTATTTTTCTCTCTTTTTTTCTCAAAGTTTTCTTGTTTTGAATGAAATATATCCTTTTCAATGAGTTTTTTTGGCACTTTAACACATAGCCTAACCCAGAAGTTAATGGCTTAGAGAAATAACAGCTTTGAAAGGGATTTTTTCAAAGAATGAGAAGGATTTGATTTGCTACATGTTAACACTGATTCATTCGTGTTTGGTCAGAGTAAAACAACTGTTTGCACTAATGTATGTATTATACACAATTATGCTACATAATATTATTTTTGCCTCAATGAATCACATATTTTCACCAATAGAAATACAAAACTATTTAATTGAAAATAATCAGTCCTATCTCTTTCTTTTTTCTTTCTTTTTTTTCTCTTTCTTTCTTTCTTTCTTTCTTTCTCTCTTTCTCTCTTTCTCTCTTTCTCTCTTTCTCTCTCTCTCTCTTTCTCTCTTTCTCTCTTTCTCTCCCTTTTTTCTTTAAATGAATAATCAGTTTGAAAAACTGTACTCTTAAATCATTTTAAATGCAAAGCAATTCTGGGTAAGTCTTAATAGAAGGGAAGTTTGGGCCTAGATCTCCTGGGTCTAATGCATTACCTGCACGTGTAGCCTTCATGAAGCCATTAAGTTTTGAACTAATACTGCATTCCACAACCTACAGCCTCTGGGCCATTTGCAACACTCTGGGATGATTTTTCTGGCCCGTGACTTTCCTCTTGCTCTGTTTTTCCTGACGGCTCCTCACAGCTCAGCTCAGAGCTGTGTGAATTGCTCAATAGAATCAGCAATCGGATCTCTGTTCCCAGCTAGCCGCCTTTTCTCTGTTTAGCTGTTCCATTTGCTGGCTGGGTTTTAGCAGTTTCTTTCTAATTTTGCTTTTGAAACCAATTTTTCACTCTAGAAAATATTTGTCTTCCTCAGCTTTTACATGTACAATATTTGGTGGGTTATTTACTCATTGCATATTTCGTTTACTGGTGGACATCCTTGAAGAGTAAAATTAAAACACAGACTTTACGATGCTGGTTATGCAGCTGCAACAGAATAATCCTAATTTGGAGTTAGTTCATGTAATTTCTTTTTTTTTTTTTTAAATTAATTTATTTTCCCCTTTCTGAGTTTGAGCAATGGACCTGAAACATGATCACACAGTTGGATGGTTTCATTTGGAGAAAGTTAGGAAAGTGGTTTTGTAAGGTTTTATTTATTTATTTTTACTGCTGGTGACAAAAACACAGAACTGAATGAGAGGTTATTTCATTCAGCCAATTTGTTTTCTCTGATGGAAACTGAATGGTTCTAAGTCAGCCTGGGCTCCACTAGGTTTGACATCCATTGGACAACACAGGTCATTTTTATTCCATTAGCATTTGTTTCCATTGCAAAGAATCCTTTTCCTGCTCAAATTTATGTCAGAGATAATAATCTATGCCTTGTCACTTTTCACTGTGAAGGGGCTGAACCAGTTCTGATGTTAGTAAACATTTGATTTTCTTGTGGTTACAACAAAGAAAGAGTTTATTCTATTTCCATCTAAGACTAGCAGATGCCTTGTGGTTTTGAATATTTACTTTAAATGGATTGACACGGCTTTTACAGCTGTAACTCCCAACTCATGGTCTGTGATAAGGAGCAAATCTATGAGGTCACCAGAAAAATCACCACAGTCTAGGTTTTTTATACTTCTACGGATGCTGCATACCAAGAAAAGACAATGGAGGTGTGTTCACAGGGGATGTGGTTTAGTGGAGGTCTTGGCAGTGTCAGAATAATCGTTTAACCCAATGATCTGAAAGGTCTGGTCCAACCGAAATGATTCTATGATTCTTTATATTTTGGGACAGAGCAAAGAAATTTGACACAGCATAGAAGAGCTGTGCCTGACAAGACCTGACAGAAAGAGACAAAAAGCTCTGGTTGGATGTGATGCACAGGAGCTTTGATCCAAATGTACCAGCTCAGACCAGAAACAGATCTATTTTTTTATGTGCAAGTAGGAAATTTTCCCTCCATCTAGAAAAAAAGAATCAAAGAAGTCCCATCATATTGGAAATCAGGGTATGTGGAGAAAAGAAGCTGGAGAGTTCTAGACTCGATGCTGCAAGTCAGCAGCACTGATTGGATGGACGCATTTGGCCTTAAAATGATGACTCTCATTGGAAGCATTGAAAGAATCAAAAAACCTTGGAACACCATATTCATTAATTAGAAAAACTCCATTTGTGAACCTCTTGGTGAACACAAAAGAGAAGTGCTGTAATTTTAGAAGATACCCCTTACTGAAATTTGATTCAATACATATTAAATCTGTGGGAGCCAATGACACAGCAAGAACTGATCGAGATCCTGCAATACACAAGAAGAGAAATTCCATTGCATTTTTACCCACTATTCATTATGTGCAGAGCAGGACTTTGAACACTGAGTGCTGGTTGGGGATGCCTTGCAGCACAGACATTTTTAATAATGCTGAAATCCACCTACGGTATTTCCTATTGCATCTCAATTACTGCATTTAATGAGCATCCAGTAGGAAGAAAAGAGGAGCAATGATATTTCCATGAAGCAATGGTGCAGATGCACCTGGAAATCCATGCAGTGCAATGCTGATATGAGTTACAAGACCACCCATGAGCACTCGAGTCTATGTCCATCACTGTGCTACAGGCTCCTCATTACCCAATAAGATTTTTGTTTTTCATTCCACTCCTATGGATTCACTAACTTTGCCTTTACAGTTCACTTCACTGAACAAGGACAACAAATGGGTTGATTGTTGCAAAAAACATATATCTTAATATGCATTTTATTCTTTTGCCTATATACTTCTGCTGAAAATCCATAACAGATCATAAAGAACACTTTTTAAATAAAAACACATCTTAAAGGCACCCTGTGAGTGCAATTAGAAACATTTCCCATCATACAGCAAAGATAATGTATCCTAAATGCTCTTAATTTCATACATCTGTTATGCTCTGTCATGAAATTTTTTTCCCCTCCCAAGACAATTTTTGAAGGTTTCTGCCAATTTAATTCAATTTAAAGCTTTTAATGTCAGCTCAGTGGGTCATGCCACTTTCTCCACATTTGTGTTAGGCTTAGGGAAGTCAGAAATACGAGGAGCACTTTTCATCACTACCCTGTATTCATGACAAATAGCCATTGCATTTTCCCCTGTTATTTGTTGAATATATTTTGCAAACGTTGTTGATTTTTTATCTCTTTAATGTATACACGACACACGTGCATGTGCACGCTTATGCACTATCATTTCACCTGGAGTTCTCGTAGGCCACAAGTCCTTTGCATTGTTTTCAACACTGTAAAGTGCCTTCCTGATTCACTTGCTTTTAAAATAGTTTTGCAATGATTTTTGAATGATTATTGAACAATAACTGTACACTAGTTTTTGACATTGTCTTGTAACTCGGCTCAAAGGGTGTGACTTGACATTATTATTCATTTTTTAAGAGTTATCCATTCTGCTTGCTGCACAATTCCCAACTTCTGGAGCAAGTTAGATGGCTTAGACTTATATGTGTCAGAAAACCATAATAACCTGGATATTACTATATTTTGTCCTCCTTCTATTACAGCGCCACTATGAAATCTGAACTCATTCATTACTTCTACATCTGAGTAGTTGCACTGTCACTGAATACCAGGAAAACACCCAAAATGTTTCTTTTTTTACCTCTTGTGTGGGAAGAGTGGAAGGATGCAGGGGGCAAGCATATATGAGAAAAAATGCCTATTTGTAAATATGTGTATATATTACTATCACTCTGTCTTTAGTTTGTGAGAAATTGTGTGAAGCTCAGGATTTCACTTGGAAGGAAATTCCCAGTCCTGTGGGGTGATGTATTTAAAGTGGCACTGCACTCTGATAGAGGTCCTGACCGTACACGAACTTGAAAGTTCCTTGGATATCCCAGGCCTGGGAGGAAAAGTTTATCCCAAGGAGGTGGTTCAGGGTTCCCTGCTGCTGAGAAGCTTCCTCAGAGTGGTCACCGTTGTCTACTGAGACAAGGGAACCCCAGGACTGCTCCACTGGGAACTCTTGGCAGCCTTTGCTGGCTGAAATTGCACAAACATGAGGAGTTTTCCTTTCCTAAGCCCCTGCCTGAGGATCTCCACCTACCTACAGTGAGCCCTCCAGTTGTGCATTTTCAATCAAAACAAAATATTTTGACTTTGTTGAAATGGAATCACTGAGTTTGGCTTCTCTGAGATGGCCCCAATCACTTCATTTTGTGACAATAAAATCCTGCACTGCAGTTTTCCTGGTGGTAAATCACCACCAGGATTTGTAAGTGAGAGGTTTGAGGCTACATTTCTCCCAAAGAACCAAGAAAAATGGCAGAAGTAAATATTCAGCAGTGTCCCTGAGTTGTGTGACACCCATAACAGGCTGTGACATGGCTCGGTGGGAAGTTTACACAGCATTAGTGCTCCAGCTTAATTCAAATGTCCAAATAACCTGATTGGGACAAGCCAGTTTGCAGTGAGATACATTGAAATTTATGTTTAACAATCTTCTGTGCCCTCCCTCCCCCACCATCAGCACAGCCTTTCACCCACACGTTTCGATTTTATCAAGATAAGAAAGCAAATTTTCAGAAGGTAATTCTAACACAGGTTTTTCTATAAATTCCTTCACTGTCACCCTTTGTGGGATAAAGAAGCTGAAACACATTAAGATCTGCTAGCAAAACAGTGAATCTGTTTTCCCAAGGGAATTAGTGGCCAGGGAAATAAAATCAAGGGGAGATTTTGCATTCTCCAATACTGGGAAAAAATGTCTCAGAAACAGTTAATTCCATTACAAGAGCCTGGCCTTGCAGTCTGGGGAGATAGTCCTGTGCCTCTTGACTGCACACCAGCTCTAACACTGCTACAATTGATCAGGAAAGCAGATTTAAAACATCGGTCTAAAGCTTTTCTAATTATCTTAAAATAATCGTTTCGCCGCTTGGAATGAGCACAGCCACAAAGCAAAGCTTGCAGGCTGCTCACCACACACTGACAGGCACAGACTAATGACCCTAGAGAGCAGGCCAGCCCTTCTGATGCAGCATCATCTGCTCTCCAAGACTAAAGTGACGTGTCCTCTGCTCTCCACGTGTGCCGCGGACTGGGAATGAAGCCACATCGCCTCCAACACCGTCCCGAAAATGACACCTGTTCAGCACCGACACCACCGAGGGACCTGCCGAGCCAGTCCCTTGCTGCTATGCAATCAAAGATCAGTTGTCAATGAAATATTACTTACTTGAATCAATGTTGTCTTGATTCTTCGTGAAGGGTGCAGCAGGCATAAAATGTGATATTGATTTCTGAGATGTAGCCTGGTCCTCTCTTCATGGCCATTTCAAAAAATGCAAAGTATTTCTTTTCTTTCACACCACAGATCACGTCATCTTTACAAACTGGAGATCAAGGCCCTTTTATGTTGCCTCATATTTATCTCCTGCCCTTTTTTTCCTGTCCTCCTCTCTTCATCTTGCAGTTTTTCTTTCTCCTCCTTGAGTTTTTATTGCCTCTTCGGCTCTCCTCTTAGCTCCTGTTCTAATTTCTGCCTTTTTCCCTGCTCTCCTGAGTGCTTTTAGATTCTGATCTAATTTCTCATGTCTTCTCCCAGTGCTGCTCTCTCTGCTTTCTATCTTTCTGACCCTCACCTGTTCTCCTTTCTGCATCTCTGACTCCAACTCCGCTGCTCCCCTTACGGTGCTCTGGCTCTGGATTTTCCTCCTCGTTGTTCCCCACACCGCTCTTGGGCTGTTTTTAGCACTCATTTCAATATAGTTTTCCCTGCTGTATGCACAAATACAATGTCCCAGCCTCTCATAATAATACATCTTTTTTTCTAGGTTGCCTCCCATTTCCACGATTAGCATGCATATCTTTTTAATGAAAGCTGCAGAAACGACCAGGAACAAGGCTCCCTAAATATGTAATCTGTTGCTGCCAGCCTCCCATAATAGACAAGGGTTACTTTTTTTTCTTTCCAGAAGCCAATATGAATTTAAGACTATCCCACTAGTTTGGTTTAATTAATTTTGGAACTAGAGAGGGGTCCAGACCAGAAATCGTAAAGCCAAAACTGTCTCTCAGTGTTCCAGGGCGTGAAATAGGGAAGAATTAATATATTTTCCAGTTATATTTTAGAGCAGTAATTTTAGAGAGAAAAACTACAATTTTCTGAATACACTACTGGCTAGGTGACCAAAATGAATATTTTAGCTGTGAAAAGAGCCACGGAGCCTTGACCAACAGTTAAGACAGGCTGTGTTTGAAACAACCTCCAACGCTGGCACTTCCCTGGTGCTCTGCAAGGTCTCAGAGGAAGGCTTGTTATATCCTCGAGATCCAAACGATGTTACTAAGCAGCTCACCCGTTTTGCCAAGATTTGAAAACAATTCTTGCATCATTTCTGAGAGCTGAAAAGATTGCAGTGCATAATGACTTGCCTACAAATATTCTGGCTGATGTGTCGACTGCCGTCCCACACGCTTGGGGCTGATCGTGTGTATGGCAATGATTTGATACCATAATTGGATGAACCCAAAGCTTAGACTTAGGTCTACACTACAAATAGTTGTGGTTGCAAGCCTGAAATTCTCTTTCAATTACTTCATGTGTTATTTACTTAAGGCATACTTTGAAAATAGTTGCCAGTAAATTAATTCACTAAGGTCAACTTAAAAAAAAGGCTTCTATGCCCCGTCAACATGGGTTCCTTTCAGATTAAAAAATAAGCAAACATGAAAGTACAACATCTGATATACTATTTAAAATATATTTAAATATATTTATTTACATACAGCCCCCTTAAAACTAATATAAACCAATCTTTCTTGCTTCCATGTTAAAGTTCAATGATTGGATTTATTTTCCCTTGTATGACACCAGTGCCATCCATCACAGTCCAAGGAGTTCTGACATCTTCATTTTGTATTCTGATTCCCTCTTGGTTCTGAGAGCAGAAATCTGTATTTTCTGTCAGGGTGGAGAAAAATACCATGGTTACCTTAGAGTTACTCCAGACATGGTTAAGACTGTGGACATGAGTCTTCTGTGCAGAGAAGTCCTCTGGCAGGCAGAAATTCTGGGTATATCCCATTGGAGAATCTTATCCAAAGCCAATCAGAAGTGTCACCTAGGGCCCGATTGCTTTCAGCTTGGCTTTGACCCGGGAACATGCCCTTCTTCTGAACAGGAAATCAAGTTCTGGAAACCGATTTAAAAGGATGACAAATGACTCTGGACTGCTAATTCATGTTTCACGCAAGTTCCATGGAAATCATTAGAGCTGCTCCTAATCTCAGTAGCAAAACTTCAAATCTCACACAGTTCTCCTGAAGTTATCTGTGTTTAGAGCAATGTGGCCTGACAATTTGGTTTAAGTTTTGTTTGACTAAGTCACAGAAGTATTTAGCCCAAATTAGTACATCCTTCCTGATGAAACATGAAACCACGGCGCAACACAGACACATTTCTCTTTCAAAGCCGGGTTTGGAAGAACTTAGGAACTTTGAACACTTTAAAGCTATTAAGTGGTCAGCTTTTGAGTTAGATTTGCCTTCGTACTGACACTGATCTCACAGGAATGCAACAGTCTTTACCACAAATCCTGTGCTAAGGCTTTCCCTCTGTTTTTCCGTGATGTCCATGTCCAGTACACGATCTCGTGTGATGGGCTGGGTGACAACTCACCCAGCCCTGTCTCAGTAAACTGGAAGTTGTCTTCAGGAAGCTTTTGCTGAAAGAAATGTCACTTTTAAAAGAGTCTTCATTGGAAAATATTTTATTCCACTATAAATGCCTCGAAGGAAGAATTCAAATGCAGTAGAATCTAATATAACATGTCATTTTATATTCCAGCATTCCAGCAGGCAGAGGTAACACAGTTCAGGGAAAGCACACGTTCCTTCCGACACGCTGTTTAGATGAAATGGTGTGTATGTACATTTTACGTATTTTCTCTTTGCTTTGGTCTTTAAAAATATTTTCAATTTACAGGTTTTAAATTTTCATAATTGTAACCGCTTTTGCTTGGCAAATAGGAGGGTGAATGAAATTTACCATGAGAGTATTCCTAGCTGTGTTAGAATCAGTTGAACAGCTCAGGAAAACAAGGTTGGAGCTTTTGCGGTTTGAGCTAATTGGTGGCGTTAGTCATTAATATCAGCTTGATAATAATGTATATCTTAGACATCTGGAATTATTTCTACACCTTGCTAGGTGACCTGGGAGACTGGAACCAGGTGTGTACCTGCAGACACCTCAAATTTCAGATAATATTGAAAATTAGTCCAGGTTTCAGATACAAGGATACCTGAATCAGATGGTTCCTGTGTGTTTAGTCAAAATAAATCCTGGGTCTGTACTAACTAAACTAAGAGGAATCTGGAGATAGGCCGTACATAAATACTTTATAGAGTGTTGTGTACACTAATTAATAAACACAATTTTCTAAGAGCTTTCTGAACCTTGAGTAAACATTGCTTAAACAAATGGATGCAAATTATTAATAGAAACTGTAATCTCCCTCTCTAACTCCTATTCTTACTGGGCCCTAACTACTTTGATAGCAGAAGATTAGAAGAACAAAACCAAGTTAGCTTTGCCAAATAGGAAAATAAAATATTCCAGAGCACAAAAGAAATAATCTTAAATCTGAGGCCCTGTACGAATCAAAGAATAACAAATCTTGTATTGCCCAAACCTTGTTGTTGAACTTCTAATGGTAAAATCTCTGCCTCCCGCTAACTGTTAGATATTCTTGCATGACTGCAGTGTTGTTTTATGTATGTGAGCCAACCTCGCAATATAAGGTGACAAACAAAAAAGATGGAAAAATATATAAAATGGGGGAAAAAAATAAAAAAAGAAAAGGTCTACTTGCCACCTCAGGCTTTAAAACTCTTCTTACACACTTCAGCATGAAGTCTATTAAAGCGGAATATAGTGGAAATACAATATACAGCAATGAATGTCTCCAAACCAGCAATTTAGCGCTAAAGCTGAGGGCAGTTCTTATGCACCGACTTTTAATACCGAGACGATTTGTGGTCTCACAAAGTTCCTGCCTTGGGCAAGAATTGTGCTGTGCTCTAATAGGTCTAGTTTGTTGACTGTCAGAATAATGGAGAAATTGGTAGCAGAGGGCCTGAGTGCTGTAAACAGCTGAGATAATTAGAAGGTCTGTCAGGAGGAGAGTGAGGCTAAAGCAGTTTACGTTCTGTCACAGGGAGGAAAGAATTCATTCGGAAGGCTGCTGGATAATGCAGGATATGTTGCCTTGTGTCCTAGCAGGCTTGTCTGGAGATGGGAAAAAGTGCTTCTCGTCGACTCAGTTGGCTTTCTCTACCCTCTTTCCCACTGCAGGCTTGCAAGAGTTTATATTTCTTATTAATAAAATAATACATCTTGCGAGCAAAATGCTGACTTGCTGCTTTTTAAGCCAAGCTGCTGGGTTAATAGGATGCTCAGAGTCAGACAGGGCAGTGCAGGGGGGCTGTGGAAGCTGTGAGGGTTGAAGGAAAGCATTTGTGAAGAGCAGACGGGAAAGAGCCCTCTCCACCCCCCTCCCCTCCCAAAAACAAGCAGCTGAGTGTATGGTTATGTCACCACCTTAGAGAGGATGCTCCTGTATAGCCAGAGAAGTGCTCCATAAGTTGTGAACATGAGAATTCGAGTGTCTTAGCCAAGAAACTAGACAGTGGGAAGTTTAGCAATCTAGAAATTGCTGTGACTAAGCCTTTTCTAGGCAACAACATGCCTAGGGGTGGAGTAAGCCAAGGATTTCAGGGCTGGTTTGTGGTTTTGGTTCTTAGTTTAGGGCCTGACTTCTGGAAAGATGAAGGTTGGCTGTCTTCCACGTAAAAAGTCTTACAGTTCAGAAACGGGTTAGTTAAAAAGACAATCACTTGAAATTAATGGTATTTCAAAAAATACAGAATTAGTATAGGAATATAATGTAGTACAGAGCATTCAGGAGTGAGGAGGGAATGAGGCTGCTAAGGTTAAGATGTTAATTCTTAATAACAAGCAAATATTATTAAGTTTTGAGTTATAGAGAAACACAGGGGGGAGAGTGGGGCAGGCACATGGCCAAGAGACCTTTGTCCTTCTCCTCGCTCTGCCATTAACAAGTCACACATTAACTCTGCTCTCACATGAGGCTCTGTAGCTCACCAAAGAGCTTTGGGGATCCATAGGTGTCAGATGATTTTCAGGTTGCTGTTTATGGATGCTGCCATTGCTTCCATCTCGTGGGGTAGGACTGGGGAAACAGATTCTTGCACGCTGTTTTAATTTAATGTGGCTCTCTCCAAGGATTACCACATTTTCCTGGGTCTGTGGGAAAGGGAGAGGCTAAACACAGGCTATGGGTGGATATTTTTAAAACTTGGACAGTCCAGAACCACCACAGCAAGGAATAAAAGGGACCTGAATCCTCTCAAATATTTCAGTGACACCACTCAGACAGCAATATTTGGCCTTGTTTCTCCTGCAACACCCACGTCCCTCCTGCTCCACTGCATTTCAGCGTGAGGGGCAGATCATTCTTTGCCATCAGTTTCTGCCCCTGGTTCCCACAGTCCTTCTGAGCACCTGAGGAGCTGCTGCTTTAATAATTCGGTTGTCTTTCTGACAGGACCGGAGGAGTCTTTTTTAAGCTCCTGCAGCACCGTGGAGCAGCAGGCAGCAGACAGTGCATGATTGCACTGGGACTTCAGAGCAAACTCCAGCTCGCTGTCGATGGCTGTGTGCCAGACAGCTCCGCCTGCAGAGAGCAAAGCCTTCCAGAAAGCTGAGCATCCAAAAAGGAGACTGTCAACATCCCCCTGAACAGAGAGCGGGGGAATCGCCACGGAAAAAGGGAGCAAGCTGGAAAATTGAGGTCCATGGGGAGAAGTGGCATAAAAGGGCTAATTATCTTCTATTCCCCTCGCGCGCCTATTAAAGACCACCAAAAATAGCATCCACTTAAGGAGGAGGATTTTTTTTTCCCGCCAGTTAAGTTAAATGGACATCCCACCTGTTGTTTGGTGAAGTGAGATCACTCATGGAAGATGGAGTTGGCCAGAAGCCACCTCGTGACAGCGAGAGGCAGGTCTGAACAACAAAGTTTGGATCAAGATCTGAACTCCTCTCCCATCCAAATGTGCTTGGATCCGGAGGCTGGCTGACACCCATCTCTGCTACATCTACTCTGTGATTATGTGTGAATGGCCCTATTGCTTCGCACTACACCCCATGTAATCACTTGCATTTGGGCACCATTCTGCAGGAAAATCTGGTGTCGTGATGGCAAACGTGCGGTGCTTTGCTGGAGAGAGATTCACCCCTAACCCTCGCAAGACATCAGTTTTCACCTGGTCACCTGCTAACTGAGCTCTGCTGATGACAACTGCCATATTTACAGGTCTCGTTATTAAGTCAGCTTGAGCTCCAGGTTTAAAGGGAGGATCCTTTCCCAAACTGATGTCAAAACACTGCGTTTTTGGCAGCCTGTGTGCACGTGCAGCGGGCCTGATTCTGACTCTTCCCTCCCTCACATCTGGCTCGTGCCTGTGCAATCCCACGGACTCCAGCGGGATTGTTCCTGATCGGAATTTGATGAATCCCATATTTTCCTACATATCACCCATGGATTATCTATAAAAGCTGTGATTCGTCAGCGGTGTGGTTTACAGGCACATGTAACTTATGTGAGGGGAAGTTTGCTCTGGGGCCCCCTCTTTCCCAGTAGCCCCATTGCCTCCAATTCCTGCCCCATTTGCTTCCTTTACCCCCAAGTGCCACTGCTTCAGATTCCTCCCTACTTTGGGTTCTGCCCTGCCCTCCTCACCTCTGATTCTGTGTGGTTTGTGAGAAGCCATCTGGGGATGCATTTTCAAATGTCAATGCTTTTTAAGGAATACTCAATATATGCAAAAGAGCAAGCTAACTGGGTTTTTTTCCTTATTTTTTTTTCTATTTTTTTTCCTGTTTGCTCTTTGAAAAATAGAAGGAAAAGAAATTGAAGAGAAATTTCAGTTTTCTGACTAAAGTTGAATCTGGAAAAACCCCTCATGCATTACATGAAATGTTTCATTTACTTGAAAGTTCTTATTATTTTAAACTTTTAAAATGTAAATTTGACTTTGTTCTAAAAATATCCTTCTGACACAAAAAGAAAAGAAATTATTTGTTTCAAGAACATTAAACCAAAAGATTCTGACTATCTTTCTGTGGTCCCAGTAAGTTATTCAGAGCTTAACACATATTCTGGGAATATGTTTCTCTGAAAAAAAAATGCCTTTAAAATCTACTTTTGATTAACATGAGCGAAGAGGTGAATCAGAGCCCCTGCATTTGAGGAATCATTTACTCACCCTTAAGGTGGGAAAAATGAACAGAGGTGAAATCCATAATATTTTTTGGCACAGAAGCCCTTTTTTCGGGAGTCACGTACCCAGCTGTGATGAACTGCAGATAATGTCGCGCATCTCACCCAAAGCCATACAGCAAATCTCTGGCAGAACCAGGGGCACAAGTGCACTCCCTGTGGTTCCTTGCTCTCTGTAGTAACCACCCAGAAATGGTTATTTTATGTAATTATCTGCAGATGCTCTATAACCAAAAGTATAATTTTCACTTTGTATTGTGTTCTTTGCAATTTTTTTAGAAAGTGGGGACTCTATGTAGCAATCATGGTTGATGTCCTCTGTTGATCTTCAACCAGCAATGTGGTCTTGTTTCTTTGGAAAAGTGTACAATAACTTCTGACCTCACATGCACTTAGCTACTGTCAGAAGAAAAAGGCAATAAATAGTGCTATGCAAAGAAAACAAAATGATTATCCTACAACCTAATAAGCAATTACAAAGGGCAAATTACTTTTACCCTCAGTAATTTTCTGCCATTAGATAATTAACATCAGAAGTATTAATGATCATTTTAACAAATTACCATATAATTATAATGTGTTTCTTCATTTAGTCCTACATATTGTACAAATCCTTCTAAGATTTGTCTATTAATTGAAACTACATTATTTATTGGTTTAGCTGAGTAACAACCCACACTGGCAACTAAACCCATTAAAGAAATGCTGCAGTGGTTGTAACCAGCTGTCACTCTGTGGTCACCAGAGCAGTTCTGAGTGGATGCAAGTGTCACCGACCAGGCTCAAATTAAGGATCAAAAGGAAAACTGTAATAAGTCACAATATTCACTGGGGTCACAGACCCAGAAATGTCACGTCTCTGACTCGTGTTAACTTCAGCTGCAGCGAAGGCTGAGAGTGGAACAAATGCACTCAGGAGTTTACAGGGCCAGCACATGCTGGTGGCAATGCTGCTTCTTAGATTAATTAATTTCATAACATTTCCATAATACAGTTTTACTTAGTGTACTTTTCATAATCTAATTTTAGTTGAATTGCTTTGCACAATCTGCTCAAAATGTGTTTACGATTCAGAATTGTTAGAGTCCCCTTTTCATTTTGTGCTTAGCTGCCTTTGTAAAATCTGCCTAAATTGGTGAAATAAATTAGGAGAATGCTGCCAGGACTGGGTTTTGTACTATCCTAACATTCAAACCAATTCACTTGGGCCAGGTTTTCCAGCACTTCCCATGAATCCTCTCCTAGATGTACATGAGCAGGAGCATGGCTGGAAGAGTGAGCTTCAGGAGTGTGCTAGAGATTTTTTCTGTGGGAAGAGGGTTTTGGATGTGGGGGCGGGTTTGGGAAGCTGATTCCCATTTCCAATTTGGGAACAGATATGGCCCATGTGACCTAAGCATCTTGTCAAGACAGCTTGAATTTGAAATTGTGAATATGCATGTGGATGAGCTACAGACCCAAAAGGATGCACATGATGATATGGCATATCCGTGTGAATAGACTGGAATTCACCCTTGGGCAAAAGGCTGGGAGAAAGCTTGGAGAACATGGCTCACATGGGAAACAAGTCCCAAGGCTTCCCTATGACTCCCCTGGACAGTGTCAGTAGAGTGTACAACATAGCCATGTAAAAAAATTCATGATCCCCTTCTGACAATTCCTGAAGAGGGAAATGATTTGGAATAAATTATTCATTACAGAACTACTCAGCTTTGGCAACAAATCCGCAGGTTAAGGGCGAAAGGGAGCTATTCTATCTGCAATGGTGTGTTACAGGCATTCTCAATTTTGGAAGCCTTAGCTGTGTGAACAGTTGATGATATCCTGCCTTTTTCTTCATTTCTGTGTCTTTTGGGAGCTCCTCTAAGATTCTTCCTCTGGAGAACCCTGTCCTTCACAGGACTCAGGATCCAGAGGGACAAAGCAGGGTTATTGCTGTTTAAAAAAAATATTGTGTTTCCCAAGAAAGACAGGTTCCAGCCTAGGTTTCCTCACACCTTGATAATCCTTGTACTAATACAGTTTTCTGCCCCAGGTCCCTCATTCCTGCAGTGTGCTCTTCTGTGTGTAGGTAAAAGCAAAGAGAAACGATCCAACAGCACCTCTGAAATAATAAAATATAAATTTCAGGAGTCGTTTTGGACTTGAGTTTCTCCCATGCTTACATTTAATAATGTGGGGATATAAGGAATGAAGCTCAAGGCTGGACACATCAGCATGAAGGGTTTGGAGTATAATCCTTGTCCCATTAAGATCTGTGGCCCAACTTCCATTCTCTAGGCAGGGTAGGACAACACTCCAGATATCACTGGCCATTCATTTTCATGGCTATCGAACTTTTCTTTTTTTAATTAAAAAGAATGATTTTTTTTCCCTTCTCCTGCCATTTGCAGCTGCCTGAACAGCTAGGATGACACCTTACAAAGTTGCCATTACATTAGTGATATTAGTATTAATCACACGTTGCTTGATACTGTAATTGAATAGTTTTTACGCAGATGATATTAACTGATAAAATATGGCATCCTCATGAGAAAACATTACCTTGAAATATTAGTGTTATAATATGTTAATTTCTATGGAGGATACGAGCACAGATATATGAGGAGATGTAAATTTCCAGCACTTCTGCTGACAATTTCCATGTCAACATAATTCTTAGGAATTCACACTCACTATTTTGTGATGACTTATATGATGATGTATAACAACTTAAGGGGCTTTAAAACGCAGTATTTTGACTAATGCAGGTTGGTAAATAGCACGCAGGACGGTTTCTTCCTCTCGATTCTGGGAAGGCTGACGCAAGCCCTTGGTATCGCCAGGAAGTCACCAACCTGAACGTTGAATCCCAAAGCGGGTGCTCACATGGCTCTGGGCACTTTGCAGCTTCAGTTTAGCAGTGAGAATAAAGGTTTTTATATTATAAATTGAGAGTGATATAGAATAATAAAAAAGAAAAAAAGGGAAAAGGAGAAAAGGGTAGGCGGTTAGTCCTGCATGTCCGGCAAAGCTGTCAGAAATTGGATTTTGGCTTGAAATCTGACTGATAAAACATAGTCCAGACAGTTTATCCCTGCTGTAGACTCCTAATTCTGATCTATCTTATGTTTTCTGCATGTTTATCCCCAAGAAAAGTTGAATCTAACTGCGTACTTATTAGGATACACTAAAGGGAACTGTGTCAGGGCCCTGAGCTCCTGGGCAGGGAACACGAGGCCCACAGCTCACTGCCTCAGCTCTCCGCCTCGTTAGTAACTCTCATTGCTGGGGGAGAGTTCCCACCAAGACAGCTCCTCTCGCCTTGCTGGCTTCTGACTTGATGCTGGTGCTCCCCATGAGCTCCTCAAGAAACAATCTGGAATAACAAGACAGAACCTGAGAGTGGAGAGGGGCACCCCAAAGACAGGAGAGATGACAGCAACAGGGGTTCTTGCATCCGTAAAGAGGCAGCTAACCTGGCTGCTCGCTCTCTCTTGGGCTAATCTGAATTAATTGGTGCTATTTGTGCCTTTGATACTCAAATGCAGAGCCTGGGGGTGGGAGTTCTCATGAAACAAGTGGCCACTTGGGAGAGCCGTCCCAGGTCCAATCATGTCATGGGCTCATTTGTCTCCCACAGTAATTCACTACTCACTTCAGTCACTTTAAATGTAAAACAGCTGCTGCTGCTTAGCCCTCTTTTAAGGTACCTAACCAGCAGCTTTAAACCAATCCTGAATGGGTCCCATCCCATAATAGTCTCCCACACAGTGGTCATTTGGAAGCAATTAACCCTTGATTCAAGATCCTCTTAAAGAATCCTTGTCCAGGCTCTCTTCTTCTCTGCTGCGGCCCATTGCATCCTTGCCCTGCCCCTTGCATGGGAACAACTTTATCCTGTGGATTGCTGTGGTTTGTGCAGCAGTAACCACCTCTGTGTACCTGCCAGGGCTGCTGTATGGATTTTGGGTCAACCACAGCTGCACTGAAGAAAAAAGTGAAGGTATCACATAAAACAGACCAGTGCTTTATTAAAAAAAAAAAAAAAGAAGAAAAAAAAAAGGAAAAAAGAAGAAAAGAGAAAAGAAAATTATTGGTTTCCTCTCTTTGCTTCTCCTCCCGCAGTACCTGGGGGTCTTGTTCACTTCACACATGTTTGGCACAGCTACTACCCCTCGCCTCGCTCAGTCTCTGGTGATATGATGAACTGGAGATTAATCTGTTTTAGGGGGAAGCATCTGGCTTTGAGCTAATAAAATATCAATTTGTAACAGGGAGGAAAAGGCTCAGTGAGAGGTCTGCATGCTTAGGGCTTTGAGACCCAATTTGATTCGGGAGTTTAATGCCACTTGTGAATTTTAGGCTGTGCTCTGAGCACTTCAAAACCTTTCTCCATGCAGCAGTCTCAACTTTCTCCAGAAGTCCTGTGTTTGCAGACCCGTGGTTTTTACTGTTGTTGGGGGTATCTCCCAGCTCTGAATCCTGCAGGGCACCCCCCCACCTTCCCCTTTTCCTAATGGCTCTGCTGCCAGATGTGGTGGCCCCTTGCTGGGACGTCAAACTGGCAACACCCTTGATCCAGGCAGACAGACACTCAATAGCCAACTTCTGGAAAAGCTCCCCCCGCACTGGCCGGCTCTGACACAAACCAGCTGAAGATATTGCAATGCCAGAAAGTGTTACAGCTGGGCTGCCTGACAGATTGGCAGCACACACGCTGATTTGGGGACTGTATTTGGGGGCCCGCGAAGTGCTCACTGTCCAGGCACCGAGCCACTAATCACAGTTTACATTAGGCAATCAGATACTTTTCAACTACTGAATGATCTGCTCTTTCCCCCCCTTTTTTCACCTTACAGGACCCTGTGTGTATATACAGTACCTCGGTGCTCCACATCTGCATCATGTTTGGAGCCGTATCTAATGCACAGCTTCCAACCTCAGCTCAGGCTGAGCCCAAGTCACCGCTGCTCTCCTTCCTCCTCACTCCCCCAGCCTGATTTATGCCCGTTTCTGTGCTGAAGCACTTGATTAATTTAACCTGGGGGTTACCTAGTTATGAAAAAATCCTACAGGATTTCATATAAAGAGAAAGGCCTTGTGTCATTCCATAGGAATCTGTCAGCATATAGTATCCTACGAGTGGCTCTAGCTACAACTCCAGAGATCAGATCTTCCCTGAAAACAATGGATTTTAGCGTAATTTTTCTGGCACGCTGCTGGCTTCATCACTTTTACGTAGAAAAGTTTCATTAGGAATGAATCTATGTCAGCCCCGTGTGCCAGTTCTGAGCCCTGCCTTGGCCCAGGGACGATGCTGGAGATAAATGTTCGTGTAAGATAAGTGTGCCATGGCTGGATGTCTAATGAATATGGCCTCATTTACAACGAGAAGGACTCAGACCTGGCTCCGACCCAGAGGTTCTATTCCAAAGAAATGCTGACATTTCGGAAAACCTGGGTCCCTGTCAGAATGAATAGCTGAAAATTTTTACCTTTGCCAAGCCAGAAAAAGAAGGTGCTCTGAAAAATGTGCACGGTGTTAAAACATTAAAAACCAGTTAGGTGCCAATTTAAGGAAAATATATAAACACAGAACATGAAAATTCATATTTTAATATAAACATTCAAGCAAAATTAACAGAAATGTTTTGATGTTGGTGAAATGGGATATCATAACTTCTCACCAAGTTTTTATTTGCCACAGTTGATCTCTTCCTATGAAAATGTTTTGACTTTGGTGAAACTGTATAGTTCCCACTGGTAATTATTTTGTAAAAAGGAAGAAAACAAATTGCACCATGTGAGAGACCCCCAGACTTTTCCTCCTGAAGAGGGATTTATCATCAATATCTAAATAAACTCCCAACGCTCCCAAGTTTGCTTGGGGAGAGTCAGCTCTTGGGGCTCAAGCAGAGCAAGAAGGTGCTTTAATGGTTTAACAAATGCAAAACTGCTTTGTTAGGTTAATATTGCCCTCCTCACTATTCCTTCAGAGACTTTGCAACCAATCTTTGCCAATTATGGCTCCATTTCCCCATGTAAAAGGTGCAAACACTGCTGCTTACTCACCTTTTTTAAGATCTCCTCTTACGTAAAGCACTGGAGAGCACCAATTACCCTTATTGCCCAAGTCCTGTGTGTCAACACAGCGCTGATGTGAAGTGGGCACCCACACTGTAGTGCAGACACACAAAAAAATAAAAGAGCAGGGTTTATTTCGGGCCCAGATTGACATTTTATGGTTCCAGGGCAGAGCTGAAGACTGTTTATTTCCTTCCCTGGTGAATTTGGGATGCGACAACCAACAAAGGTCCCTGATGACAAAATGTGAGAGGAAAAGGCCTTGGGTGAGGTAAATACAGAGGAGAGCTGGGGAGGCACTGAGTGCGTGCACACACACTTCGAGTCTGGGCCAGAGCAGAGTGGACGTGAGAGATGTATTACGCATTCAGGCAACTCCAATGTGCCACTAATAAAATTAAGTGTTGGAACATAAATGTTTTAATTTTAGTGCGAATGCTCCAAGCAATACCCCCTCCTGCACCCTGCTTTCCCACCCCCAGCCTAGACTAATCCATTTAGAGACAAATTTACATTTTATTTCTCCAAACCCTATTAGCATTAATATAAAGGTCAGCACTGAAAAGGCAGCTTCAGAAGCTAATGTGCCAGTGTGCTGTGCTCTGTGACCAGATGAGGGCACGTGGGTCTCTCACCCACTGAGTCTGACAAGAATTTGTAATTTAAGAGGGCGGTCCTCCTCTCCCAGCATCCCCATAGCTCATGGAGATGATCAGGTCACCCTCTGGAAACCAAATGGGACTGCTTTTCCTGATATCAGAAGGGGCAAAGGGGAAGAAATCGCTCTGAGAAAAGCCTTTGGTGCCATGGAAAAAGCTATATATTACACATATTGACAATATTTAAAGGCTTTTGGGAAAAACAACATTCATTTTGGAAAAAATTCAGCTTCAACAGCGACGTGCTTTGGGTGTCCCTTATTGGGGATTTTATTAAGGGATCATGTGGGCTGCAAACAGAGTAGTGCTGGTTGGGATATCTGGCACCTCTCAGCCCATCTTGGCTTCTGAAGGCGTCCAAAATGTCCATCAGGAGTATCCCTGCTGCTGAGTGGTGATGTCAGAGCCTTGAGGAGAAAATTATTCTGGTTTCAGAAGTGCAAAATATCTGTATGAGAACTCTATGAGCTTGATGTGGTTTGTGGTTTGGTTCCAGATGAGAACCCCGCCCTGGGAAAAAGCTGAACAACCCAGAGTAATCCCATTTAGTGTACTGGGCCTTCTTCTGTGTATAAAATTACTCACGTGCTAATTTTTCAGGGGATCCGAGCCAAGGATATTGACCATGCATGCTGGACATCTAATTGACTCATGGCTTTGTGTCTAAATCAAGTGAATTTCGTCTCAAGTTTCAAACAGATGTTTGGTCTGAAATCCTCAGACTTAAACAGGAATGAAGTCAGCTTCATGTCCTGGATCAAGATCCTGTGAAATTCCTGTTTTTGTATAATCACAAAGCAGATGCCAGCATAAAGCTGAGTGGTCCGAATTAACGTCATTGCTCCAGGCAAACTACATCATCCATTACGTTTGGTTTTCCCCCCTTTATACTTTGTGGGGTCTTCTTCCTCCTACTGCTACTACTATTACTACTAATCCGACATTAAAAGCTAAAGATTTCTTTTAAAAACCCCCTAAAAATAATAAATCTCAAGCCCCAAATAAGCTCTCGAGCCACTGCAGGCCGAGCTGTCTAATTCAAGGATAAACTGATAGAGCAGGTGGAGATGCCAAACGTCATTAAGTTTGCCAGAGCCCAGCGCTGAGGAACACAAAGGTGAGAAGTATATTCCACAACAAATGACCCCTGACAGGGAGCTCCCTGCTACCAGTCCCCCTCGCTTTTAAATTAAACCAGTAAGCCTACTTGAGTGTCTAGCTTGTTTCATTTGATTCCACTCCAGGGGAAATGCAGCCTCTCAATTAAAGCTTTTAGAGTTTCACATGTGAAACCAAGGCATGGAGGCTCCCAGAGCTTGTGTGGAGGACTGAGGCAAGAGATTTGAGTTCAATTTCTGCCCCTGCTACAAGGCATGGTCATATTGTTTCACCTCATGCCTCAGTTTCTTTTTCTTATAAATGTGTATGCCCAAAAAGCACTTTTAAAATATCCAGGTGGAAAGACGTGTAGCGTGTCTTTTGTTTGTACGTTCTGACAGCGTTTCAGCATCTTCTCAAATTCTCAGGGTTGTATTAGTGATCTTCACTTAACTCGCTCTTCAAACAGAAAGCCATAAATAAAGAATCAGTAGAAAAGCCCAGATGTGTCTCCATAGGTGAGGGCTGCAGGAATGTGCCAGAGTTTTCATACCGTCACACAGGCAGACATTTGGAAGATTAGGGGCTGCTGAACGCATCACTGGGGATCAGCACAGAGGTATTTGCAGTTGTTTCTGCAATCGTGTTGCTCGGGGAGAAAATTCTCAGTATGCCTTGCTGCCTCCCAGCCACGCACCCTGGCACCCTGCTGGGGGGTGCTAATGCCCTGTGCCATGCTGGGAGACATGCAAATTAGTTAAGGGGCTAAACATTCGCTCTGTGTTTGTTTTTATCCTGTTATGGCTTGGTTTGGTTTTGTTTTTTAATTTAAATCTATCCAGGACTTTTTGATGGGGCCACAAATAGTTTCCATGCGTAGCAAATGTAAAGCTGGACATTTCTGGGCTCACTTAACATGAGTTGGGATGGAAAGATTAGGGTCTCTAATCCATAAATTCATATTAATTAATACAAATATCATGTTTTCAAGGGACAGAAGCAAACCTTTAGTAGTACGCATTTAATCCCCTAGGCTCCAAGCAGGAATGGTTCTGTCCTTTCTTATCTAACTTCCATGGTCAGGTGTATGATCTCATTTTTGGAGGAGGAAAAAGGGGCACTATAACTTTCATTCTTAGCCTGGTTTCCCACAGGAGCTTGACAACTCCCTGAACTTCTGTGGCTACTGATTCACATTCTCATTAATAACACAATCATCATGTAGTGAAGGTTGAAGGATTTTACTACTTTAATTCTTGCGTCTTAGAACTTTGCTGATGTTTCTGTCAGAGCTGAGGGAGCAGATTGCATTAGTGATGGAAAAATCTCATACTGCATCGGGTAGGAGTGCTTGGTTTGATTACAAAGACAGGACTTCCAGTGCTGTGCCAACATGATCAGAACTTCCTTGATTTTTAAAACGTCTAAAATTTTGGACAGCAAACTCGAGAAATACATATTTTCCTTGGAGATGCCATTTAGCCATTGTTTTCCTTTGGGCAGGCCATGGGAAAGTACTCATCTTATGGATGTTTTTGTTTCTTTGTTTTTTCAAAAATTAATTGAGCCCAAGCCCCCAGTAGCGAGGTACCTGACTGTTGGTTTTATGGACCACATCTGCACAGTGTGGGCTGAGCCTTCCAATCCTGTAGACCTGTTCAGCTGTACAGAAGTCACAATAAATGTGGAAACTCTGCTGTGAATGTGTCCCCTAACGCTCACTACGGCTCTCAAAGCCTGGCCCAGCTTTACTGAGTGCAAAACTAGGAATGAGCACTTTTTTTAGTCACCAGTTTATTAGCTGGTTGTTAAAAACCTGGTTGGGAATTTGGAGAGGAGGATCTGTGGGTTCTTAAAGTGAGAATGTTCAGAGGTGTCCTGAGGACTTCTTTTGACAGAGGTTTGAATGGCTCTTCACTGTAATTGAAACACCCAGAAGTGACTTTACATCTAATTTAGATCAGATGGGGAGGGTGCAAGGAGTAGCCCTCAGCAGTTCCAGACAAGGTGATTTTTGATTCAGTAAACCCAAACATGTATATTTTAGCTTCATAGTGACCCACACTTTGTAAACATGTGGGTCCCCACAATGACATCTGACCAGGGATAATGTGGCACTGGAGAAATAAAGAAAACCAGGCACCCTGCAGTGAGGAAGACATCAAATTAAAACTCTTCAGAGAAATCTCTCACTTCCTATTTGCTAAATCACTCATTTTGTAAATGTCTTTGCTGTTGGTGCTACCACATTTAATATGATCAATAGTCTCATTCTCTAGTGTTCCCCCCACTGACTGGTTGAAGATGCCAGGCAGGAGGAAAAGGGGGTGGGATGTGGAGTGAGGGGGCTGGGAGGAGGAAACTGTACTTGATCCTTATGGAAGTCAGTTAAAATTAATTGGAAAAAGCTTTTAAAGACCCAAGATGAAGACCAAATGTATCTCAGACCTGCGGCCTCATCCCCGACACTGAATGCGAAGGTCATTGCAAAGCTGTAGATTTATGCGGAAGGCTTGGGTGATGGAAAATGAGACAAAAGCATTTGGATTTTATTATTCCATTTACTCTGACCCTGGGCCATAAAGGGTTTGGAGAGCCTGTTTTATGTATTCAGCTGGTTGCCACACTGACAAGCATTTGGAGCCACTTAAATAAACCACCCCAACCCACAGCTGCAACAACACCATATCAAATACAGGTTAGAGTTGAAATGTAGAGCCAGCAGCACAGCGTCTCCAGCAGGTGCATGTGGAGTGTTTTTTAACCCCCTTGGTTTTGGAATAGTTCCCTTATTTATCTATCAGCTTTGATTTAAAGACCATTTAATCACCAGTATAACTCCAGGTTAGAGCGTGCACACACACACACACACACACTGACACAAGCAAGATGCTTTCTGCTGCTCCTCCTAATTCCTGGCTTTTCATGGGACTAACACAGAGTTTGAAAACCTCATGTTTTGGGCCCAAAACAGGCAATTCTGTCCTAAGTGCCCCTTTCCCAGGTTGCTCAATACACACACTGAATCTCTCTGATTCCTGGCAGGCAACACCGCTGTGGAGAAACAAGAGACAGGAAAGAGCAATGTATGGAGAGGAGGAGAGGGGAAGAGGATTTTGCTTAGAAAGAGGGGAAAATAGAGCATGTGTTTGGACTGATGACAGCAAAACTAGGTATCCAGGCGTGCTGGGAAAAGGGAAAAGGCAGACAGTCCACTGCTCATCCAGTCACTCAGAAATCAGTGGGAAACCTAATATCGAGTTTCTTAATGTGTCTTGCATGCTGAATGTGTAACGTGTTGAGGCTCTCCTATGGGCTACAGGATGTCTTGTGCCTATGTGAGGGTGTAGAGTTAAGCTTAAGTAATCCACAGACATTCAGATTTTCTAAGGAATTGGTTTTCACCCGCCTGCCCCTCTTTTGTTCCAATTTTCCATTAATTCTATGTGATTGCTCATGCTCTGGCTCTCAAATGGCAATATCACCAGTGTGGATGCAAGTTCTTCTGAAAACTGCTACATTTGCTCACACAAGCCAAGTTGCTCATTTATTAGATTTAAGGAAAGCAATTCACCTTTAAATAGGGATCACAACTACTCAGGGCAAAACATTGAGTAGCCCAGAGAGTTTAAAAAAATGGCAAAAGAGTATGTCAAATACATTTGAGTAACAAAGCAATTCCAATCTCCTCTCAATAACCCACTAGCAGGAGAAAGAAGCTAATTTATGTGCTGTGAATTTTGCACTCAGCCTCTTCCTAGAGGCTATTCTTTCAGGAAAGAGTTGAAACACATGATGGCTGAGATGAAATGTTGGAAAAGATTGCACTGCACTAGTGGGTGTTTCCTAGTCCTGGCTAGGTAAGCATAAGACAATGGTCTGTAGGACTTTTAATTCCTAAATTCACATTTTCTGTAGTTTCTTTTCCTCCATAGCATGTTTCCATAGGGATTCTCCTAACCCACACCTCTAGTCATGTATTAGGAGGAATATTATGACAAAAGCGAGGGTAGCCAGGACATCTTGCAGCCTTTTAATTTATTCCTATTTTGTGTTATTCGTATTTAATTTTGAGTGTCAGGCATTGCCTAATCTACATATCAATCTAGACTAAAATGGGAACTGATAATGTTTAACAAAATTCAAGGCCTCTTTTCAAATTAAGTGTCTCTCATGAGAGCGAAAGGACAATAATACCAATTCTCGCTTTCATAAAGCAAGAGAATGCAGTCAGCCCCATCTTAACCTTGAAGATGATGTTGCATGACAGACAGCTCTCCTTTGTAGTAGATGCAAACCCAAACTAGAAAACCCAGCCTTTATTGCTCTCCTACATCAGGAGGGAGTGATAATCTGAAACTTTGCTTGGTTAAACCAACACGGATCCTTAATGGCCTGAGAGCTGCTGGTTTTTGGGGCTTTTGATGTGGCCATGAAAGGTGAGGGTGTTCTCATCTGGCTCTCAGATATCTGGATCAGAGCTGTCCACACCCGAGGTGGTCACCCTTCAGTGGAAGGGGACCTCTGAGTCTCATCCTGACGTAGGCACAGCAGATGAATTGAGCACCAGAAATGCCCTTTTCCCTGACTGCAGCGTGATGAGATCAGCTGCAGACATCCACCTGACAGACACGGAAAGCTGCAGGAGACAAATCCCCGGCACACTCACCTTTGGCAGCTCTGTGCCATGGCGAGGGCCGGGCTCGCTGCTCCCTCCCGCGCTCTGCCCAGAGCAGGCAACGCTTCTGTCGCTTGATTTCTGAAAAGTTCCCATTTAATTAATGTCACCGGGCTCAGTGTAGAAATATGTGAGTGAAATATAATTGTGTGGGCTAGAAAGAGAGTCTGAGGAGATGAACTGAAGGTCTGACTGGCCTTAGACTCAGAGCAACTGAACCCGAGCCAAACGTTGTGCAGAGCTGTTATCTGTAACATAATGTGAGTGAACCCTTGCAATCCAAACTGCTCAGAGCAGCCCAAACCCCAGGGCTCAGCTTTTTCACTCAGTAATTATTGATGCAGTCTCAATATTCAGTATTGGAACAAACTAATTTGCAGGCCTAATCATCCTACATCTGGAAATGGGAAATGAATTAAAAACAATTCCTATTTACTTATACATGATAATTAATCTTACTGGATTAGTCAGACCTGATACTCTAAGTGCTTCACTGAGGAGATTCCTCTGTGTTTTGTGGACATTTAATGTCAGAACTGAGTGCAAACCAGAGGCTTTTTTCCATGTTAAATTTTTCCAAATGTTAATTGCAAAAGGATCTGACAAACAAAAGTTTGTAATCTTGAGCAAAAGCCACTCCGAATGGAATCATTGTTGGATCTGAGGCTTTCTCACTGAAATATTGAAGACTTTCTATTTAAAGCTAATAGCTGCTGCATAAAAATGTGCAAATCCAGTCTTCAATCAGATAATGTCTATGTTTCCATGATGCTAGCAAGAGTTGGGACAAGTTGCTGAGGCTGATAACCTACAGAGTCAGACCTGCGATACCAGAGAAAGAGAGCTGGAAATGCTTCCCTTTCTCTTTGGTTGCTAAAACTTGAAATCTTCTGTAAGACCAAAGTAAAGAATGAAATGATCACCAATTCTGGTTGGTTTCCAGCATCCAGAATTGGCTCCTTTCTGTCTAGCCTAATCCCATTTAGGCTACACTGATAGGGAAAGTGCTGGAATATAACAAAACTGGCAGTCCCATCCATGTGCCTGCAGCCAAATATTGCAGAGTTTCACTGTGGTATCTCCAATGGCCACAGAAGCAGGTGAGAGAGACAGGAGGAATGAGGCAAGTCCAGCAATTCCCATATTGTGTGGAAAACTGGAGTCATTTGGCTCACAGTCACTGCTGCTTGTCCAGGGTTGCATGAGTCAGAAAACAAGCCCGCATAAGAACAAAATATTGTAGAATATATCGGCCTGCTTAAGTCAAAAGAAAAAAACATAATAACCACATGGATAGAGATTCCTGCTGATCAGTAACTTCCACTGAAATTGGGACAGTTGCATTTTAATTGACTTTTTCCCTCACAGCATTGCATTGGGAAATCAGCTCTGATAGACTCGTAGCAAGGTGGAAAACAGTTGAACTCTTGTCAGATTTCTGTGGAGATCAGATGGTATTTATTTGCTGTGGTGCTCTCTTGGGCTAGATTCAAACTCAGGTTCTGCAGATTACAAGGAAAATCTTGGGAGCCTCAGATGGATTTTATGCTGACTAAATTTAGAAATATTAGCAATTAAACCTGAAGCTGGGTTCCTTTTTCTTGGCATTCCTATGAAATGTTGCATTAAGGCGAGAACAGGGTGAAAATAAGAGCTGGTGGACTAAGGAGGAGGATAAAAGATTCATGAATATTTCTGCTAATAAAAAGTGCTGAGCTTGGCCTATTTGATTCATGGGGTCACATTATGCATTATTTTTGAGTATTCAGATGACCTCCAGGAATTTGTAAAGCTTTCATAAAAGTAGAGAATTTCTTGATAGTTTAGCCCCAAGTATGCTTTTAAAGAGCACCAATCTCATTCAGACACAATTCCAATTCTGGGGAAAATATTGTTGCTTCCAGTATTATAATCATAGGCTATATTAACAGAGCAGATACAAATTTTTTTTGCTCTTTTCTAGGAGACAGTGCAAACACTTTATTGGTTTTGAGAATGTTCACTGTTTATTATCATTATTAATTAAAAAAATTAGTTGTAGATAACTAAGGAGAAGGCAGAAATGATCCTTAGGAACTGGAGAAGCAGTCACATCTCTGACTCGATCAATAACCACAGCCAAGATAGTTTGGAATGCCCCATCACCTACAAATTTCCATTAATATTTCTGAATAACAGAAATATTAGTAGAAAATCAGAAGCTCTTTTCAAGCTGATTTTCTGTGAAAATAAAAAAGGAAAAAATAGTCACAAATATTACTGTTAGAAAGGAAGGCAAGGAGGAGGAAATCCCAGCCTGGCTGCCTGTTGTATAACTTTGTGAAATACTTTTGCTGGTTTTAGGTCCTCCAGGCAAATGCAGGCCCTGAACAAAACCCAGCCCTGTTGAGCAAACTGCTTCCTAGCTGCAAGCATGGCGACCATTCCTGCAAACAAAGAGAGAGGAAAATATGTAAATTTAAACAAATTCACAATTCTTTTTCCTCAGAAAAAAAGCTTTCATGTTATTTGAAATAGCCAGACTGCTAGAGTAATGTTCTTACATATAAATGGAAATCCTTTTTGATATTTACACTACTGATTTCTGCACTTTCTTTAATCTCTGCTTTCAAATTAATAGACAATAACATCAGATTCCTTCCTTGGCTCACTCAGCACTTGTGCATATTTACCCAAGTGTCTAGAGTGGAGATTGTACACATATCTCTAATCCACCTGCCTATGTTAGTTAAAAGCCCAGATAAAATCAGCAGCACTTAAATCTTAACCTTTTAAGTCTGAAATGTTTTTAAAGTCTGGGCTCATGGCAACTCCACTGAAGAGGGGGGGAGAGGTGGAAGTTGAATGTAAAACATTTCACAGCTAAAACTATTGTTTCTTTCCAGTGAAAACTAAGCTCAGGAGTCCCACAAGAGCGTTACTCTGAGAACATTAGCAATGCTGACCAGCTCGTAAAGTTTGCAGCCGTGTTGAGAGCTCCAAGCCTCCTACAGTCAACTTCACTTTCTGTCCCGTCAGTGCACAGCTCCCGAAAACCTCGGCGACCAAAAGAGAAGCTCAAGGAGTTCGAGCTGTGATATCTGGCACTCTCCTTCCCCATCTTTGCCTTTTGTTTCAGTGTTTGGCTCGGGACCCTTCAGAGGCCACTGAGTGATTTAACACCTGGATGGCCCCGGGACAGCAAAGACACTCTAACAGTGTGTTGTGCTCCCTTCTTCCTTAAATAGTTTCAAGTCTCTTGTTGGCTTCCCTCAGGAGCTGGGCCTGAGCGAACAGATGCACCTATTCCTTAGGGAATGAATAGTTTGTTTATGTAGAAGAGATGAATGGGGCAGTAAGGGCGTCTAGGTCAGTTATTTAGCATGAAAAAAGCCATCAGGATCACCCCGCGGTATTGCCCAAGGAAGTTTGGAGCAGCTGAGTACAAAGGTGTACACACATCCTCCTCCTCCAGCGCCCTCAGGGAGCACTTTAATTAGGAAGGAGGGCAAATTACTCGGGATGTTGTGTGTGGAGGTATGGAGACAGGCTGTCCCAGCCCTGTCTCGGGGGACAGAGCAGGGGATGGCACTGCAGCCGTGGGTGTTCGCTGGGCATCCCCTCAATCCGTTCCACTTCTCCCTGTGTCACACAGCTCTCACATCTGGGCCCAAGCATTAAGGACTTTTTTTGTTTTTGTTTACCCCCAAGCTAACACTGGGGGAAAGGGCTAGCTGGGAACGTGGATGGGGAAAGTATGTGTGCATCGTTCTTTTTGCCCATCTCTTTTTCTCTCAATCTACCCTCAACAAGGGTGCCTATAGAATATAGCATAATGCTGCATTGTTGGGTTAGGGATTTAATTTCACTCCATCACAAGCTACCATCGGAGCCCCTGTCATTGCAATTTGTCACACTTTTTTGTGTGCTATATCTCACTGAAGTCACATCTCCTCCTCGGCCCGTTGCATAATCTCCTAGTCTGGAACAAAGCTCTCCAACATAATGAAAGAGGTGAAATCAGGAGAGGGAAAGTCAATGGTTCCCGTTATCACTATAGAACTCGCTCCCACTGCCTCTGCAGGTTCAGTCACACCACGCAAAGCAGAGTAAGAAGGACATGCTGTGTGTGTGTCTTTTTTTTTTAAGCCTGTTTATTGAACCTACAGGCAGCACCATTGGCTGCTGAGAGATGTAATCCTATTCCCTCCTGCAGACCACCAGCCATAAAGAGGCTGCGGGATGTCCCACTGGCCCACCAGGGAGTTGAGAGCCTCCAAAATAGATATCACAGGGAAAGAAGTGAAGAAATCAGTTTGCTTTAAAGGAGGGGATTGACTCACGTCTCAGACTAAACCCACAATAACGTTGTACTTAGGGAAAAGACCCTAAACAGCCAGAAAGAAGACAGAATGGCGTGCTTGAAAGGAAAAATGAACATCTGCCAAAATAAGCAGGATTTTGTTTTCTATAGGAGGGTGGTCAAGGGCTCTGTTATGTGATGAAGGCTGAATTTCCAAATGCAAGCTGACTGCTTTCAGCTTGTGGGGAGTGACAGGGTGGTTGGCTGGGCTGCCCGTGGGCTCAGGGCTGCTCACCTTGCTGCAACAAGGACCTCAGTGTCTTCCCGGCATTGCTCCTGGGGATCTGTAACGATGTCCTCATGTTCTCACTCAATTAAAACATTAGAAACCTGAATGAATTTAAGATTCACTTGCTGTGACCTCACCATAAATAGCACGGTGATCCTGCAAAGGCAACTTGTATATTTGGGGATGAAGTCCTCGGTGCTATTCCGGTTGCTGTCCTGTGGAAGGGAGCAGCCTCAGAGAGATAACTGGTTCACTGAACAATATTCTTTTTGTCCTTCTTCCCTGGTGTTCCCACTCCGCCTGCTCAGGACTTGTGTAAAATCTGGTCACTCTGGACCCCTCAAATTTGAAATATCTGGGAAAACACTTTGCCAGGCTAGAGTTCGCAGGCAAAACCCAATGATTTGCAGTTGCAGCTTTCAAGACCTGGCAACAGAGTTATTTTGAAAATGTGTTTTGAGGGCTCCTCAAGAAATGTAAACAATGTCCTCTATGAGGAATTTAAATTTTTTCAAGAGGGTCAAAAGAAAAGAAAAATCTGAAACTTGAAATATTTATGGCCTTGGTTGAGCTCTTATATTCTAATTTCTGTTAAAGGTTATTTTTTTAAATGGAAAAATTGCATTTTGGCTGAAACTTCGGCCCCAGTTTTTGATCAGTACTGAACACTGTCCTTTCACATTAAATAAAGAGAAAGTATAAAGCATTCACAAGACATGTATCAATTTGACATCAGTGTAACATTTCTTAAGTGCCTCATTCAGCAGTGAAGCCCATGACTAACAGGCAAATGGCAGCGAGATACAAGGAGAGATGGTTTTACAAAGGAGAGCAATAAGAAAGGAAAATGTTACACTGTTTGCGCCGTGTGTTTTATAAGGAAGATCAGGGTAACAATGAGTCACTATGGAAAGGATTTCTTGGGCTATGGAGCTAAAAGTCTGTAAAGATTAAAATTCTGATGGGGTTTGGATGGGGAATTGTTTCTGAGGTCAGTTTTATCCCGCACACTGTCCAAGTTATTAATCCCCTTGTGTTCCCTAAGCTGGGTAACTGGTGTCGATATGCTCCCCGGGCCAATTCCAGGCACGCCGGCCCACAGGCCGGTGTAATATTTCTCCAGGCGAATCTCTGGGTGGTCTTGTCTTGTCTTGTGAAGAGTGAGAAGCAGATAGCAGGAGACTTTCAAGATTGCCGTTGCAGGCATCAGTCTTTGAGTGGAAAATAATCCACCTGGAAGGACGCTGCCTGGGCGAGGAGGGGCGGGCAGCCCTGTGATTGGGAGATAAGTTACACACTGAAAGGTTCGCGGGGAAGGTGCAATTTGTCAGGGAGATGCGAGGCTGGCGATCGGGCTCTCGGGTAGCTCTGAGCATCTGCCAGTCGCCTGCGCTCGCAGCTCCCCGGGAAGCGCCGAGCACTGGCAGGCAGCACACGGCACTGCCTCGGCAGCAGGTGACCGGCGTCAGCCCGCAGCTAACCCCTGTGACAGACCCCAGGGACGTGATGAGTAGCTGCAGAAGGTGTCTAGTACCCAGCTTTCCTCAGGGGCAGCGTAAAACACAAAGGGAGCGACACCGGGACAATCCCGAGTGAAAATAAGTGGGCGTGGGAAGCGTGTGGTAATAGTCCCATCTCCAGGGCTGCTATCAACCACTTTTTCCTCATGTTGTGGATGCTGAGATGCTCTTGGAGCATTGAAAGAGAAGCAAATAGTTCAGTTTGGGCAGCATCTCCGTGGGCAGCAGGGAGGAGAACTGGCTCAGGGTTTGGCATGGGGCTGTGAAGAAGCCAGCGGAGCCTCTTCGTGCTAATCCCATGGTGTCTCTGAACTCCCAAGGAGACTGATCTTAGGTCTGGCCCCTAAAGACAGATGCTTCAAGTCAGATTCACCATGGCTGGAAGTTTTTCCAAGCATGTTCCCCCCCTGGTGCTTTGTAAACCAGGAGAGAATATCGTGTTTCATGGAGAAGAGCACCATATTATCACTAGGCATTAGTTTTAACGAAGAGGAATTTGGTGAATTTGTCACTCCCCTGCATAGTTCTTCTGTTTTTGCTTTTGTTATAGCAGTTTACATAGGGTAAGGAGATAGGATGTAACTGAAATGCCCTTTTTATTTTTGTTGTTGAAAACCTTTTTTACAAGGGAAGGGCTCAAGATGTTCATAGCTCAAGCTCGATTTGGGTAAAGCAGCCCACTGTCTGAAGTTATCCAAATCACCTCTGCTTCTGTTAGGACAATGAGTCAGGAGATTTATAACACTTTGATTTCTCATCCCAGCTGCAACTACCACTGGATGATTTTTCTGTGTGGGTCTGGCATAGTCAGCTCTGATCCCATCTGGAGGGAGTGAATAAAATGCACCTGAGTGGGAAACAGTTTTACTGAACTTCTCAGAACACTGAACCACAACACCAGAGGCTGAGACCTAAGGGTTCTCAAGAACAATCTTGTATTTGCTCCAATAAAGGCAGTCCTGGACTTCCAGGATACAGGCATGGAGAAGACATATTGGCTACCCTAGAATTCAAAGGACAGAGAAAACTTCATTAAGTTTTGCGTAAGAATGAGCAAGTGGCTGAATCCTTTATTACCTGTCCTTAGGCCAGCGTAGCTTGCACAAAAAATGCATGGATCTTCCACAGAAAAGTTGCTTTTCTTAATTCTTGTTATGCATGTGCATTAACCTCAATTTACAGATCTAAACTAGGCAGTCTGACAAGTGTAGTGTCATTAGCTATAGCCCTTCAAAGAATGCTTGTAAATTGGAATATCATGCGTTTTTCTACCAAGATCATATCCAATAATCCCAACCTCTGTTAAAATCCCTCCCTGGCAAGGATTGTCCAGTAGCTTCTTAGAGCCAAACACCATCTTTTTATACTGCCTGGGGAGTATTAATTAACAAGAAGTAACAGAAAAATGTGGGCTTTTACCACAGAATGGTCTCTAACAATTTGACAAATCATGTCAAAGAGAAAGGTTGAAGCCTGATTTATCAGCATCTTGTAATGGATGTTGAATAGCTTTAAAATCAAGTTGCTGCCTGTGTGTAACAGCATCATTCTGCCTTCTTCTGGATGGGCAAATGAAAATGGTTTGAGCTGAGCTTTGCTTAAGGGATTCACTTCAGAAAACCACAAAAATAAGGGGTGGCAGAAAACTTCACTGCTGGTCAGCAGATCTTCACAATGCCATATTCCGTCCTTGTTTCTACATGTTTTATGCAGTGATAATGATGAGGATTTGTTTGATATTTCGCTTGGGAGCTGGGTCAGGTCCTAAAGGTACTATATTCCTATCAGGATTTTAGGACACAGATTCGTCCTCTGCAAAATCCAGCTGATATGACCTAGGCAAATCACTTCTGATCAGGTTTTCAGTAGTTCTTCAGCAAGTTCTTATAAGTGCTTAAGCAGGTTAAGTGCCCAAATCCTATTAATTTAGTTTTGAAAAGCTGGCCTTTAGTCTGCCTAGCACATATTTTCTTAGGTATTTATGATCCCAGCTACCTCTGAGGATTTGCCCCTCTGTGCCTTGAGGAAAAGAGGGATAATAGCACAACCCTACCTACCAGGGATGTTGGCAGGACATGCACATTAAAGATGACACAGAAATAATTTAGGCTGGTTGATCTCACAGCTGTATTTACATGGCCTAATTCTCTTCCCATGAACTCGTTTGAAATAAATGGAAATGCAGTGGTCATAAAACTGGTGTCACCAGGAAATGAATCTTGTGATGTGATGTGCTGATCAGAGGAGAAATGGGTGCAGAACCTGAGGGACCTCTTATTCAGAGAGGGCTTTTTTCTTTTGGACAAGTGTTGAGGTACATCAGGATGGAACCCTTTCTTCCTTTTCTTTTGCCAAGACTGTGGAGACAAATGAACGCTGCACTTTGCAGAAACACTTCTAAAGCCACTATGTAAACCAGTTTAAATACCAAAATTAAACTGGTATTCCTCTTACCCACCCCTCTGTTCTTGAGGCAAAATGAGCACAAACACTTTGACTGTGAAAGGTGGGAATTTGCACTCCAGGAAATAGCTGAACATTAATGACATTCAGCCTGTATGGAAGCATATATTTTATAGGAAACCACATTGGTTATGCTTGAGAAATCTTTCTAGGACAGCCATTGCCCTGAGACTTATGCATCTGCATAAAGTCTGCTACATTAGAAACCGAACAGAATGGCCCGTCTCTCCCACGGTCTTAAGTTAACACTTTTCCTTTTGTCGGGGGCACCCTTTTCTAAACTTGAAATCCAATTGGCCAACAATTAAAGCCAATTAGCACGTGAGGAAAATAAACCGCCGAGCCCACTTCTATGTGTTTCCCGGGCTGTTAGAAAGCCCAGTTAGCTCAAGGCATTAGCATAGTTCAGGATCGGGCGAGGCACACAGCACAGAGTAGTTGGCTTAAAGTATTAGACGCCTGCGATAGCGCCCTGGCTGAGCGGCACTGTTATTCCGGGCTCACAGCTGCCAAACATTCTTGACAGGAGATGAGGCAGATGTCCAAGGACAATCAAAGAGAGAAGAAAGTTTAAGCCAACGTTTGCCTATCTCATATTCTCTACTTGATCCTCTCCTCAAAGACAAGGCACAGCTGTTGCACTTCAAGGTCTATCTGGCTGAACCCAGCAACTCCTCCCTTTCTCCCTCCTGGCCTGCCTGAGCTCTCTGTGCGCTGGACTTTGGCAACCTACCAGACCTCATTAACTCCTAACAGGACAATTCATGACATTAAATGGGTTTTATTTAATCTTTTTGTACGTCTGTGAGTATCCGAGGACAATTCTGCCGCATACTAATTGCATGAAAATGCGGCGGATTACAGTTCCGCGCACATTGCCCAGCAGCCTACACGGGATCACCCTGGGCCACAAGAACAAGCACTGGAACATTAACAAGGTGATTTGTTATAGCTGCGATGGCAAAGGTGATACAAAAACAGCAGACAAAGGTGTTCCGCAGACAAAGGCATCAAGAGGCTCGGTCATTTTGCTCTCACTGATGAATAAAAGTACAAGAACCGTTGTGGTAATGAACACGGTGAATGATGGCAGATGGATTAGTAAAAACAGAAGTGTCATGTCTATTGCTTCCAGCCCATCACAACAATTTATCCCGCTCAGAGCCTGCTCTCTGCAGCCCTCTTTTCTGCCTGATGTTTTGACTTGGGCAGGAAGCGAATTGTTGGCCAGGTTTTGTGATGATCAGGTCGATTCCTGCAGGTTTTTGTTTCTTTTATTTTTTTCCCACTGAGTCCCACAGCAGTTACTACCTCACATGATGTGGGACACACATCTGTCATATGGCCCTGTCGGATGGGAATGCCTCCAGTTCCAGTCCATAATATCCATGTGACAAAGGAAGTGTGAAGAGCATTAAAATGCCCCCTTAAGGGAATATATAACATTTTAGAACCCCAAAACTGGATCTCATTGTCCTACAGGAATAGACTAGGACATGGAAATCTAAGGTTCTGCCACTAGTTTACTCTGTAGCCTTCAGCAAATCATTTATTTCACGCTTTATTCTGAGCCAATACATGGGAATAATAACATCTAGATCCATTTCTAAAGCTCTGTGAGACTGTTAGAGGAAAGGAATTGGCTAACTTCAAAGTACTGCTATTATTAACTGAACACAGAGCTTTGGAAGAGATGTAGCTGGCCAGTTTAATTCAAGTAGCCAGCTGAAGTTTCTGGTCCAAAAATATGGAGAGTTTGGTTTAGATTTTCCAAATGTTACATGAAACAATGCAAATTTTTCAAAGAATAAAATTTCATGTTTTCAGATTTTAAAGATTTTTTTACATATGGATTTTTTTTGGGTTTTTTTGTTGTTTTTTTTTTTTTTTTGTACAGGCAGAGTTGCAACCATAAGCAAGGCAGACACTGAACCACCATGTGCTTGAAGCTCAACAGTGCTGCCTGGCAGGAGAAATGTGTCCTTTCCATGAGGAACAGGCTCGTGGCTGAGGTGGCTGAAAATGACTCTGCTCCCATATACTGAGCCACAGCAACCCCAGCCTGTCCTTTAAGCACCACAGCCCGGGAGGTGACACATCTGCTTAGACCATGACAGGGTTCCCATGCCTCATCTGGCAGGCAGCAACTGGTTAAATCGTGGCAAAGGGATCACTTTCAATTCTCTGGCTATATCCATAACATAATCTGGGATTTCAAAGGAGCCTTGGGCAGTCAGCATCTCCCACTGCTTTACTGTGGGCTCCATCCCTTTGTGGCTCAGTTGTAATTCCTAGAATAAAATAATGTCAAAAACTATTTTGAATGTCTCCTAAATGTAATAAAAATCTATCCCTGAAGAGTCATCAGTGACTGGTCTCCGTGTGCCAAATTCAATTTTCAGTGTAGGGAGGAGAGGAATGAAAACAAACAACCCCTTAAACAATGACATTGGGATCTGAATGTGCTGTGCCTCCCAAACCATCCAAAATCAAACACAAAAGGATGCAAAGCATTCCCAAATGCCTTCCCTTCACTTCTCTTCTCACAGCAACTGCAGTGGACTAAAGCCTTTGACTGAGAACAAACTTATGACCACAGCAGCGATTTGGCTGCTCTTTCTCACTCCAGCAGCCCTTCTCCATCTCTCTCCAACGTCTGTTTGCAGCAATTTGGGGTTTTGGTAGCTATTTCAAGTTCATCAGGAGCTTAAGAGATGAATGTAAGGAGGCCTGTGTGAAGAAGGACCTTGCTTGGTAAGGTTTTAGGGGCCAGGCTGTGGTTTGCTGTGTGCTGCTGTGCTTATGAGAGAGATGTCAGACATTGCTGTGGCCTTCCTTGGAGGCAGCTGGGGTTGTTGCATGCTCAGGATCCCAGGAAAAATAAAATGAAAAAAACATCAGGAAACTTCAAGAATTAAGAACAACAAGAGCAGCACTGCAATAAAACTGATGCATGTGCTACCAACAGGCTGGGAGAATTAGGGTGCAACATTTTTGCCCGACTTTCAGCAGGCTGAGGGAGGGCCAACTTCACAGCTACTGCCACTCTTTGCTCAAGGCTAAGAGGAATTTGGCAGCTGAAGCCCCATCCTCTCACATTCATTAAAAACCCCATTTATTCTGTGTGATTTAGTGCTATGAGACACATTAGGAAGCAGAAGCTAACTAGTACTTGAAAAGTTGCTTAGGTCTATGCTGCTAAAGATATTTAGGCACCTCAGCTGCTTCAGAAAGATTTTTCAAAAATGCCAAGATGATTCATTTCTATTAATTTCAATAAGAGGCAGTTAAATGGTGCATGTATTTGTCACTGCCTAACTGCTTAAAAATTGGATGGTGCTGACTCTGAAGATTTAGGAGCCCTGGATCTTCACCAGAGCCAAAATCCCATGAAGCAACCATCATTTTCCTTGTCCAAAACTCTCTGTATTTTGGGGCCGTTTGCTGTGTCTGTCAGGTCTGCAGCCTTTTACTGCTGTTTCCACTTTAAAGGCGGCTATATTTTAGTGCCTGGGGAAGGATTTGCTGTATACACATGGCCAGACCATGCTCGAGGCTTTTTAAATATTAAAGAAATGGTGAAGCTGGAGTCGCCCTGTGGCTTTGTGTCCACCACCCCTCAGCCCAGGTGTGAGTCCCCACGAGTCGTCGCAGTAACGGTGGCCTGATGAAGTGCTGATTTTCATGACATGTGTTTGAAGAAGTAAAAATTAAATACTGACACTTTTCATGCTCAGAGAGAGTGCTTGGGTTTGCCTGACATATTTTCTCGTGGTTTTTTGGGCTGAGCTTTCAAGGCATAAGCAAGTGCCTAGAATGCAGAGATGGCTCTGGAAAGGGCAGAGTTCCCCACGCGCTGCGGTAAACTGGAACGGATCAGAGGAAATCTCAGCTGCTGGCTTGGCTGGGAAACACCAGCTGAGGGTTGCAATTCTGCCTCTAGATAGTGTCCCAGGGCTGGGAGCCAGCAGCCTGGGGTGGGGAGCTGCTAAGTTGTGTCACTCTTGTCTTGTGAGGGCATGACATGAAATTGATGCTTTCTGCGCCCGAGAGGAGGCAAACACAGTGGCAGTCACTGTGGGAGGGCACACATCGCAGTGCAGCGGCAGAGAGGCTGTCTCAGGTGTCTCTCTGCTCTGCAGAGACAGCAGGGAAGGCAGCCAGGGTGGCTCAGATCTGCACTCGGTTGCACAGAGTCGGTCAAGCAGAGCAAAACACAAGGAAAATCTTTCTCCAGGTCCCCAGCTGAGTTTGCCCTGACACTACCCCACCTTGTTTGAGGAAGGCAAGAGTCTGGTTACTACGAGCACTTTTTGTTCATTAAACCTGAGCTGCAAGAACTAATTTGCCTTTTGGGCAAAGCTGCTGAATACAAAGCTGTGCCTTGTCCCGCTCACACGACGTGTCTGTGCGGGCGCTCGCCCAGCGCATCGGGCACAGCGGCACTCGCAGCATCTCATAGGTGGCAAAGGCCTTGCCTTGACTGATGTGCAAAGCAAAATCCTGATTTTCCCGGCCCGCTGGAAGAGCTTTTGTCTGGAACACAGCAGCGCTTCACGTTTGCTCCCTCGCCTGAATGTTGCTGTGCCAAGGCAGGTAGCAATGAAGCTTTATCACGACAGTCCCGCTGCTCCTTTCAGCCCACATTGCTGCCTCCAGAAGGGCTTGCACCTACCAAAGCGCTCAGAGCCTGGCAGTTAAAGCCACTTTTACGGGGGAGGCCACTCTCAGGCAGATCGGGCCTTCCAAACCCAGATGGCAACAACTTTGAGGCCGAAATCTCTCGCTGCCCCACAGAGAGGGAGCAAAGGGAAGTTTACAAAAGGCCCATATGTGTCTGAGTCAATTGAAGCAGCTCAGGTACCGACACACCTCTTCCTTATCCAGAAACCTCCTCAGGGAAAGAAGGAGAGACATATGTTTGGCCTCTGCAGCAAGCTCTTATCTTGGCAGGAGAAAGCTATTGATGTTCATGTTTCACATTTCTGGCGCCCAAAACAGGTTCTGATGTTTAAAATGAGGCAGCGGTGGAACCTGTTTTAAATATGTAACAGTCTCGGAAAGGAGCAGTCTAATCACTTCATTATCCAACACAGCAGAAAATGGTTTCAAACCCAAACTTGGGAGAGGGGGGCTTAGAGAAACCTTCCCCAACAAGACATTGCCAGCATTAACCCTGGTATTTATTGCTCATTTTAACTATGGTGCACAGCAAGCATTTTCTCAGCCTCGCATTGCAGGAATATATAATTCATATGCTTAATATTTAGTCTCGGCTCTCCTTGCATATGTTACAGAGCTGGAGACTGTTTGTGTGTTTGCTATATATCAGTTGACACCTCTGTAAAATCTTTATATTGAATGCCTTTGGCAACTATATGCCAAATAATAGCATTACCATTTGTAATTTTCTTAGCTGCAGCTTTCCTGTAAGCTTTGCTCTATGCATTACAAGTAGGAAGGATTTAAAGAGCTTTATTGGTTCTCAAGTCTTCCTAATGACCTTTCCACGCTTTTGTAAGTCAAAATAACTTTTTTTTTCCTTGTCTCCTTGTGCATTTTCAAGTAAAACTGCAAGAGCTCTTAAGTAAATAAGTCAGAAAAGCAGGTAACCAGTGTCTCTGCCCCAGCTTTAACTCTCTGTTCCTCTTCTCTTGCTTCACAATCAGAATCCCCTGGTGTCACTCACAGATTCTGTTGACTCTTGTCTTGCAGATGCTTTTCTTCCCTCCCTCTCATCTTCAGATCTGCTCATTATATTAGCTATGCTGGAAAAAGAAATAGAAAAGACCCCGTGAAAGATCGGGGCCCAGCGGTGCTAAGCACTGTACAAATAACACAAAGGCTGTCCTTGCCTCGGGACTCGCCGTGCAGGATTTAGACAATATGCCACCGGGGAATAAATCAATAAATGGAAAGGAGAGGAGATATGTTTATACCTGTTAATGATTATGTGGAGTTTCAAGAGCCATATTATTTTCTTCTTTTATAAATTCTGCTTGTTTCCACCGAAAATATCTCAGTGCTTCCCTGAATTGTCGGCTTTTGTTGTGTCTTCTCCATTATGGGCTGTGAACTTCTCAGACCTGGGACTGTGTGCTGTTCTTGTTTAGTTAGCACCAGGTACATTTACAGGGTTGTATATTTGCTTAATAAAAATAAATAACCAGCAGAAGTTCCAAGCTCAGAATTACTCCAGACACAGCATTTTCCTTATTGCTTTGTCTTGTGGAAAACAAAGTACATTTTATCCTACGTTTATCATGTAGCTTATGTGGTACTTTTCATTTTGATGTATGGCACACTTTCTAATGTGTCTCCCCTCATGTCTCTTTATTACTAAAGTGTTTCGGTGGAAAAGTATATTACAAACAAATAAATAACTTTCAACTACTGTCACTAGTCTAGCAAGAGAGCCACAGGCACAGGCTAGTTGGGTCCATTCATTACAAAGCCTTATTCATGACTTTATGGATGTCTTTTTCTTTTTATTTTAATGAATGCCCCTCACAGCTTTCTCCTAGCAAATATTCCTTCCCAGCTCTTATTTTCATCTCTCCTTCCAAAGGGATATTCTATCTGGTTCAATGCACCTCAGAAACAAAAGCAAAGTCCAGGTTAGCTTCCCCACAAATGAAATGTTGGGTCTCGTTGAGGGGAGGGGAAAGGAGAAGGAACAGAGAGGCAATGAACAGGAACTGGGCTGCTGGCCTGAATCTCTTGCTGTTTTTTCAGGGAGGGATGGGAACAATGATCATTGCTGTTGCAGTGAGCCCCTTTTTATCCCCATGAGATTGTCCACTCTGGACAGCAACTGCTGCCCGTGTCACATCCCCAGTGAACATGGCTTTCAAGGGCTCTGAGGGCACACCGCCCATCAGCCATTGTGCAGGGTTGCACCTTAGCCCAGGCTGAGCCACTGCTGCAGAAACCCAGATTCAGCCTTGGTTTGAAACAAGCTGAGAAACACGAGTTTGGAAATCAAGGAATTGTGGACCATGGTTTGTTGGGGTGGGGAGCCGGAAAGACAGCCAGGACTGATGTTATTTGCAGTCTGGTTGGGGCACGACAATGAGCTGGACATTGCTAGCCAGGGCCTAAACCTAATGAAAATGAGTTAAAATGTGTGAAACTCTCTTTGTCCAGTTAGGAATGAAAGACAAAATCACGGCTTAAATGTAGCACCTGCAAACCTTCATTAGCAGCACAAACCTGTTCTTGGTAACACAATAAAGGAGCAGGGCCAGGAGGGTGCAGGTTGCACACACAGGCAAGCTCTGTGCTCAGCAGGGACAGGACCCCACCCCACCCCTGCTCTCCACCATCACCTTCCTGCTCCAGAGTCACGAATGCGCCTGAGGTTGTTTTACGTGGGCTGGGTTGTGCATGCAAAACTCCACGACAAGCCTGTTAAAAGTGTGTTAAATTTCAATGCTCCTGTTTAGGCTCCTACACCAAGATGTGGGCACTAATTTGTGGCAGCTGCTGGATCACAAACCGATAGATGAAGTGAGGAAGAGAAGGAGCTAGGCAAAGAAAAACAGAGAGCATGGTGTGCCAATTCCTTTGGAAAGGCCTGAAGCCTAGGAGTAGCTGTTTGTTTGGTTTTGAGCGCTTTCTATGAAAATAGAGTTAGAAAATAATTCTTTTAGCTCTGTCCTCTCTACTCCCTGCCCCAGCCCAATTGTGTGAAAAAGCAGCTTTACCATAAACAGATTTTACTATATCAGAGTCAAATTTTACTACATCATTATAGGAGTGTTCCACTGGGTAATATGACTGGCTGCCCTATCAGAAGACCAGTGCTAATGCCATAGTGAAAACATGCCATCACACTTCCCCAATAAAAACTTTTATTGTATCCCAGTGCACATTAAAAACAACACTAACTGCATTAATACATTGTAATTTACTTTTGTATTATGGAGCAAATGACAAACCTGGTGCTAATGAGGTCATATTTTCCATTACCCCAATGCAAACTCTTGGTTAATCCAGTCCTTGGAGACTTCTGTGTGGAACTCAGGAACACTCGTGTGTGCACATGGATGCACCGACACACACACAGGGTGCACATGCTGGAAGGGATGCTTCCATTGTCAAATGGGCTGGCAAAATATGATTTTATTTTCAACCACTGCTTTTGAAACAAACATTTAATTTTAATTGCTCTGACATTCGCATTTTGTTCACAAGGCAGTCTTTAACAAAAAAACCACCACCAAGCGATCCCATCACCGATGGTGCCTTTTACTTGTGAAGCCTCTTTCACACTGCGGTGAACAGAAATGCAATTCCTCTGTGCTGCAGAAGATGAGGCTGAACGGATTCTTTAGGGATTGCTTATATTTCAAGTGCAATTATTTAGGAAGCTGTAAGCTTTCCGTTTTATTTTGTCATGAGCGGAATGTTAGAAGAAAACTCATTTCTCAGGAGATATGGATGACTCTTTATTTCTAAACTTCCTGTGGTGTTTTCTTAATGATGCTATTAAATGATTAAGCTTTTCTTTTATAAATTAAATCACCAAGATGAAATCATTAAGGCTCTCTCAGTTTTATTAAGCATAGTTATTTGCCATCATGTGTAAATTCACTTAAGTAATCATCTACACTATCTGCTTTAAAATTGTGTTGGCAGCACCACGGGGAAAGCCAGTTCAGCACTGTGGATGGAGATATCCGGCTCTCCTCATTTCAGAAGGCTCAAAACACTCTGATGAGAGAGAAGAATGTGTTTATATGAGGAAGGCAAAGCAATGCCAAGGGTTTAGTGAGTGACAGATCCCAGTTCCTGGCACTCTGGTAGGCACTTACTCGACCCTGCGGCTTCTGCTATGCAAATAGGAACGGGGGGCTGCACACAGGTGTAGCCTCATCCCTCCCAGGGGACACAGAACTGGGGGCTCCATCGAGTCACATTAGTTAGCAAATTACTTTTTCTTCGTTTTCCCTCCAGTCTCTTCTCTTCCTTTCTCTCTGTTTCTCTTCTCTGCTCTCTGCTATTTGTTCTTGCCACGTCTTAGTCTCTGCTGATGAATTAGTCCGTTGCTCAGGGAGAAAATTGATCTTCACTCTTACAGAAGTTGCAAGACAAGTTATGCTTAGTTCAGGCTGTGGCATTTTGCTAGCCCGTGCTACGATAAGAAATAGTTGGTGCTGAGTGTATAGACCTGTACTGCAGCTGCAGAAACTGAGACTCTCACCAGTATTTACATTTAAAGCCTTCCCTTTAGCTCTTAAAACCAGTATTCATTTTTAAAGATGCTTTACCAGGGAGGTCTTCTTTCTGGAAGGATTAAAAGGAGAACGGATGGGAGACACTTTCAGAGGAGAGGAGAAAACTGTATTTTTGTTATCTTGCACTGCAACCTGTGGATGTTGTCAGGATAGAAGAAGTGATGAGGGATATTCACGTGTGACAGGAGTATCCCAAGTACTCTTCCAGGTGCCTGGGACAGGTAGGAATTATTCCTAGGGGAGCAGCTGAGGGAGGTGCAGTTTGCTCTGCTGCAATGGGACAACTTGACAGTCTCAGAGCTGTCCAAGGCCCTGGCTCGACATGGAGTAAGTTTGGCTTTTGGCTGTCCCTGCTCTCATCACTGGGGAGGTGCAGATAACAGGGACAATCAGAGCTCAAGTTTGTGCCCAAAGGGTCACAGTCACAGGGACAGGGCGCCTCTGTAGCAATCATTCCTCTCGCAGCCACGGCAAGGGTTCTGGATATCATTTTTATTTTTTTAAAATCTACTGAAATTGTGAGATCTAAAAATAGGGAGTAATTATTTTCCCCCTCCTGTTACTTTCAAGCTTCATTAGTAAATATGCCCAAAATCCACTCTGCATGTGGTCACTTTATCAGCTTCCTGTCAAATAAATAAATAAATATTTTCTATCATCTGCTTAAAATATTTTCAGAAAACTACATGTAAGTGATTCCATGGAAGCATTCCTGAGGTGATTATATCCATTTACCTACATTTTCAATTGCAGAAGCTGATAAAAATAAACTTGAAGGAATTTCAGAATAAAAAAAAAAATCACTCTGAACAAAAATAGGTGTTTAAAACATATTGAGTGCAACTTTTTGTATCCTCAGATTAATTTTTCTGTGGCTCTTTCTTCTCTTGATCATTAGTTTGACAAACCTGAGCGACATTTGCAGAATAATTTTAGATGGAGAAATTTGATTATTTTTTGCTATTGCTGTTGACTCATTTTGCTATTCCTGATGAGGAATTTTTGGGTCTAATAGGCCTCATCAACTTAAGATTCTTTACCTGAGTTTTGCCTGTTTGCCTTCAGAAAGTTGCTTATTTACTCAGATTTCTGGGAAAGCCAAACATCCAGAAGTAAAGAAATAGTTCTCAGTTGATGATAATGGTAATAAATAAAACCTAATTTACATTATAAATCTATTTATGTATATATATTTATTTGGTACTTATATGTTGTTAACACGTATCTGTTAGAACTTTAAAATACTCTGAAATATATGAAGCGCTTTTAAATTTGATGTGGAAGGATATTAAAACAAATGAAAGTCAGTAGTAAATCTGGGACAACATTATTGCGAACCCGATGCAGATATCTCTGTTGTTTGCAGAGAAGCCTTTCTGTCAGAATAGTTTTGGCTGAATTTTCAATGAAAGAATTTAAAATACAGGAACAGTAAATTTCTTGACTTGACAGAAAACATTGTTATATAGACAAATAACTGGCATGCCAGTAAATAAATGGAGCACATTTTCCAAACATCAATAGATGCCCGGGCAAAAGCTATTTTAACAGGAACAGATTTTTTGTGTGTGTGTGTGTGCAGTGGCTCCTGTACAGTGTTTGGAAAATGTACCCATATGTCTACTCACAAATAATGTTCACCTGTAAGGAAATGCACACCAGGTTTATGGATGCTATTGAGTATTCCCAGTCCTCCCACTATGAATAATGATGCTTACATGGCCTCAAACATGAAAAATGCTCATCTGAATGCACTGAAAGAGCCTGATGTGCACATTGTTGACATTATTTTTTAAAGAAGTATTCACAGGTGGAGCTGACAGCATTATCCCAGCCATGTGCCAGTGGAAGGAAGAGTTTAGGGAACTTTGCAGAAAACCACTTGTCAAGGTTGGCTAAGCCTGGGAGTTTGCTCCTGATGCCTTAAGATTCAGCTTTTATGTTTTTCAGACCCTGTACCGCTTTAGTGTGTAACTCTCAAACTCCATACAGTCTGTGAGCTCCTGTTCTCACATTCTAGTCAGACAGAACAAATCCTCTCTAGGTTTAAACTCAAAGACACCTCGTTGTTCCAGGCCCCAAAGTATGGAAACTAAAGCTCTAACAGGGGGGACAGACTTGGGGTAAATTACATCATTACCTGAAATTGTAATTGGAGAATTAACCCTGATATGTAAATTGATCAAAACTTGTAAAAGTGTAGGAAACTCGTGACCCGGGGTTCATCTTGGGTGTGGGCTCTCCCAGAGAAGGCTTTGACTGCCCAAGGTGTCCCTATTGAAGGCCCTTCAATAAATCCCCATTTTATTATCTTAATCTTGTCTGGCCTCTGCTCTAAGTAACCTCTACCCAGGCGTCACTCCAAAGCACTCGGGGGAGAGCAGCGAGGCTGGAGATTCGGATTCCCCAGGGTGGGCAATTGCTCACTGCCTGTGAGACAGCCTGCAGGGCCTCAGGCGAATAACTTTGCTGCCTCTTTTACCCCATTTGTAAGATCTGACTGGGTATAATTATGTATCTGCTGCTTTAGAAGATAAATTAGTTCATATTTGCAAAGCAGGTGGAGGGAGAAAAAAAAACCCCAAAGAGCAAGTTACCTCTGGTCTTTTCACTCCTCTTTTTATGAACTGCCCCTCGAAATTGCTTTCCTTTGCTGCGAGGAAATAAAGAAATGCAAGCTGGTGTTCCCCCCTGACATACAGTGCTCCTCTGAGCATTAAAATGCGTTAAAATGACCTTTTGAGCAAGGTTGGCTGGTGCAGGGGAGGCAGTGGGAAAGTTCTGCACCGGCTACAACAGGTAGCAATTTGGCTTGCTGTGCTTGCATCCGAATTTTGTCGGTGGATCTGAGCCCCGGATCGCGTGTTGCTAGGCGGATACTATTTTCAAACGCTTAAGGAAAGCTTTGGAGTGTAATGTGCACTTCTCTCCTTCAACATTTAAAGACTGCAGCAGTGGGAGAGGCATGCGGCATATCTGTAAAAGCCTGAAAGCTGATGAAATCTCAGTTAGATCTGTTATCTCCCAATGCTTTAAAGGTCTTCAGCTGGGAGATTAAAGAACAAGGTTACTGTGACAATTTGTTTACACGCAGGGAGAGATTAAGATCTCGTTGAAAAGGAATAAAAATAACATCATCTTGAGCTGTCACAGCATGAAACCCATTGTAATCAACACTGGTCTGATTTCAGGGATAATTTAAGACCAATTTATTATCTTAATTAAAAATAAGAAGAAGGGAGAATTCAGTGTTTCAGAAGGCAGTTGGACTGCTAAACCAGATGCCTCTGGAGTATCTATATTTTACACAGAAACTTTAAAGGTGTTCTGAAAGGGAAGCGAAAACCAGATGATACAAGCATTTCAGCCTATCTTAATAAACATTGGATTAATTATGCAGTTAACCACAGAAAAACAGCTCCCAAATTCCCGAGCACACTAAAAAAAGAAAGCATCTCTTCTCAAAGTCTCTTCAGATCCTATGTGAAGCAGGTGAAAATGAAATAAACACATATATAGAACCCCCTTTGATTATGTTTTATGCATATATTTTAGCTGCTTAGTTACAATAATAAGATCATGCTAAATATTCCTCATAACTGCTGTTCTTGAAATTTAAAATCCATGAGTTTCTGGTATCTAAATAAATGCACAAGCAATTCAGAGTTCAGAAAAGGGCTTGCTGTGATTCACAGGCATTTGATATCAACCACTACTCAAAAAAGAAAAAAATTCTATTTCTACTTTCTAATTTGTGTAAAATAGAAAAATCCTTAGCTCTCCAAATAAAATGGAGGGGATGGGAAAAAAAAAAAAAGAAGGCTAAATGGATTTGCCTGGACTGTTTTTGTGGTGTCTTTGCACTTGTTTTTAGCAAACATTCATATGGTTATTTCTATCTTGCATGCTCACAAAAAGCAACTTGAAATTTGTTTTTCGTGATCGTTCGCCCTTGGAAGCTGATGATACAAGTTGCTGTATGCTCACCCAGCTGGTGGAAGAAGATCAGGTGACTCGAATGGCAGAGCTCCTGGCACAAATAACAAATTTTAAAAGCGGCTAGGGAGAAGGAAATTTACCATGAGTGTATTTCTTAAAGGGAATTTGAATCAAATCTGACAAGCTGTGTTTGCAGATATCACCCTCGGAGAAAAAGGTGGATGGGGCAGATGAATCAGTCACTGCAATTTTCCCACCTCTCCTGTGCCCTCAGGTCTGACCCACTGGGCCGCTCTTGGAGGTTTTGTGAACCACTGCAAACCGCTGAAACAGACTCAGGTTAAATAAAAAGCTGAATCCAGGGTCACCACAGCCAGAAAAAGGGGTTTGCTGGTGAATTCTGACCTCGATACAAAATAAGAAGGACTTGAGGTGGTTTAGATGGGAATCTGCTGGATCCCAGTGCAGCAAGGCTGGCAGGCTGTCCTGTCTGCTTCCAAAGAGGGAGACTTTAGAGCCCGCTGCTGCTCCAGTGTTTCACTGCCCACAGCTGTAAGTTTTACCTAGGGAATGACTCAGGTGCTCTCCCTGCCATCTAAAACCTCTTATGCTACTTCACCAAATCCAGAGCCTCGTCTCAATGGGAACAAGCCTCCCACAGGTCCCTTATTATATTTGCCAGCCTGCCTGGGATGTCCTTGGCTCCCTAAATGGACACTAAATATTTCTATATAAGCACCTGGGTATTCCCCTGACCTGAATCCTTCTTGCTGCACTTTCTACCCTAGCCAGTAGGGCTCTGGAGAGTAGACTATTTCCATCTTTCATCTTTTAAATATCTCAACACCCTCAGTTAAAACAATTGTATTCATTTGGTCTCTTTTTTTTTCACAGGTTGGAGCTCTGCTCTCCCTCTAACCCTGTCCCCGGCCAGCACTGCACGGGCCGGAGGTCACCCAGGAGCCTGGCAGGCAAAACTCCCACTTATACGTGCTAATGTCACCTTTGCTTTGTCCACAGCATCGTAACAGTGTTCCCTTCTCTTTAACTTGGGATTTGCTCAACGCATCAGCACCTTTAACGAGGAATCACCACTTTCCTTGGCTCACTCTGTATTTGAGTTCTTTATTCCCACTCAGACCTGGACTCTGAAATTGCCCATAGGAACTGGTACACTATTTTTTCCCCCCACATTTTATCAATAACTCTTTGAATTTCCCGCCTTCTTTTCAGTGAGCTTGCTGCCCTCCCCAGCCCCAGGTGCTCTGAACAGTTAATACACATATTCTTTATTTCACCGACTTTAACGAACACGGTCCCAGGACAGAGCCCAGGGGATCCTGCTCGGTATCACTTTCCATTTTGACCCGATACATTACCTCTGCAATCCCCAGGCTTCAGATATGCTTTTCTACGTGGGCCTTTCATCCACTTGCCCCTCTCGGAGAGTAATTTTCCTGGAGATTTGGGGTGTGGTGGAAAGGCACAGATTTCAAAGCCCCTTGTCACTTTACCCCAGCAGAGGATCCGACTGTTTATTTCCCCTTTCCCATTGAATTCCTTTGTGCCGGTGGCCTGTGTATAAAGGCAATATGAATAACCCCGAGCCATGTGGAGGGGGAGGTTTCTCTGACTCACACTACCATGCTTTTTTCTTCCCCCTTTGGTGCTGTATTTCCTAGTGCATGTCCTCACTCCTGGCTCTCACCACAAAAGGCAGCAACAATCAACCAAACCTCCGAGTGAGTAATCTGCTCACAAAGAGCCCTTTGAGCTCACAAAGTAGTTGCAGGAGGAAACGTCCCACTGGGGAACCAGGTGGACAGCAAACATTCGCTTTCCATTACAAATGAGTTCAAGGGAAATGGAGTCACCCCAGCATGGGATGCCAAATCCGTATCCAAAGCTACTTCCCACCATCCACGCTAAACATTCTTCCCTTTCTCTCGCTCCCCATCTCCCCTCCTTGTTTACAAACACGTTTACAAGTACTTGATAGGTGACCTTATTTACTTAGTAACCTGTGGATTCATTTATCTTGAAATTAGCAGGTAATGAACTGGAAACCCTCAACAACCCTCCCACTAATTAACATGATAATAAGATTGTTTTGCTACAGAGGTACAATTAGCATGTATGAGCTAGAGGGGGAGAAAGATCAATAAAATGTCTGAAGGGTACTAGGAACCGGTCTCAAGAAGAGAACAAAAGAAAAGAGCTTTATGGGGTTACAACAGCAGCGACAACTTACAGACCTGGTGCTTTAAAGATACCCAGAGCTGTGGTCCTCTTGCCACTAGATTGCCTGCGAGGAGGCTGCGAGGAGCCACCTGATCCCATCTACCACTCAGAGTAGATAAGGGATTTGTCAAGAGTATTCCAGTCAAAAGGTTAAAACTTGTGGAGGAGAAAAAAAAAAAGAAAAGTTTGGGAAAAATCCAAAACATATATATGGCATCTGTCCATAAAACAGCGCAGGTGTTCTGTGGTGAAAGGGAATGATGTAGAGTCATTTCGTGCCCATAATCACAGAGAAGGGCTCCAGCTCGTTGTGTGGAGAAACCCCTCTTCCCATTCAGTGGACTTGAAGGAGATTACTTGGGTAAGTAATGCTTAAACATAAATCTGCGCAGGATGACGCCTTTACACAGGGAACAGAATGGGAAATGGCGAGAAAAAAAATGCCAAACAGTTTTAATAGGCTCTCTTGGCTAGGTCAGGCCAGTCTGAACGAAGGGAGTTAGGGAGAGGGTGATGTGCAGTTAGAGAGCCAACTCTGACAGCCGGGGATGTCTGTCTCCTAAAATCCCTGGTTAGGGTGGAGAAAGGTGCATCAAAGGAGGGCTGTGGAATATGAAGGAATATGAAGGAAATGGGAGGATTTTTTCTTTCCTATGTTCATGGTTGCTTGTCTGCTAATGTATTTCTGTCTACATGGGCTGGATCCAGTGGATCCATGGCTGTGTTGAGGAGAGAGGCAAACATGGCACGGGATTTAATGGCTAATGGGGAAGAAGGAGTGTGGGGCTACCACCATGTCAGTCTCTCTATAACCTGTGAGTCAATCTGTGTGTGAGGAAATCCATACCTAAATACTGAAAATAAAGTATAAGCTAAATATTGAAAATAAAGTGCAAACCAGCCCTCCAGCACCTCGTGCGCTGTCTGATGTCAAGCTGAAGAGCCAGCGACCAGTACTACTGATCCTTTATCCAGATATTGCTGGATAAACTCGGAAGAACTTGGTCTTTCAGCTTGAAGGAGCTTGGTTTAAAGCTCTTCAGGTCTTAATTAAGCTCAATAAGATTCTTTATTTTTTTTATAAGTTCCCATAGGTATTGGCTTCTCTACACAAAGCCATATTTTGCCCCAGATGACTTGGGAAATGAGATCATTCACAGTTGCTTGACGTAAATGGGAGGTGCTGAAGGCTCAAATCTGCCCCCAAGCTCTTTCCCTCACATCTGGCTTAACCCCACATCTGTCCTACCCATCTGTACTGACGCCTTCTGTCACCTCCCAAACCTTGCATCCAGCACAGAAACTGCAGAGGAATTTGGGATAGTTTGTGTCTGGAATACAACTCTTCAGGTACCACTGACAACTCCTGTGAATATTTTACCATGCGTGTGATTTCTGAGTGAATGTTATTCATCAGTCATTTGAGCTCACGGAATATTGTCTCATGGCATTCTTTGGAGTGCGAAAGAGGAAGGAAAACTATTAATTACTTTTGATTGACATTTTCCATTTGTGTGTGTGTGTGTAGGGGGGGGTTGTTGTGCATTTTTTTCATAGAACCTCAGGTTTGAATTGGGTAAACTGACACCTTGCAATCTGATCTGACAGCCCTGCTTTGTGTGGGAGTTTGTACGACTCCAAAATTTCAGCTGTGAGACTTTCTGCGTGAGCAGTCATTTTATTAGAAGTTTTGACACCTCTCCTAGCAGGGATCAGTGCCCGCTGTGTGAACGGAAACACCAAAAAGAGCATTGTGTGGTGCAGAGTGGGAAGGGAATAAAAGAAGTTCTGTACCCAATAGCTGAAATTAGCTCAGATAAAGATCTTCGAAGACATTCAAAGTAATAATAGTGAGACATTAGGGCCATCCCACTGTAAGTATTGCCATGGATTTGTATTTTAGTTTAAAAATCACAGATCCCCACACAGTTTTGTTGGATTTTGTTTCTTTCTTTGAATCCGCCTCGGGTTTTTTGTTATTTTGGGTTTGACTGTTTATGATTTTTTTCTTGTAAGAGGACAGCAACATCTTTGGTTTGTTCCAACTTTTGTGGATTGAAATTTGCAACTGAATTAGTGCCTGGCTCTGAAACTCTGAAACTCTTGTTTCAGAATGGGGTAACAGCAGCTGCCCCAAGTGGTTCAGAACTCAATCTATGGACTGTGCCCACCTCTGTCGCAACTGATAGGAGAGATAAAAGCAGAACTGAAGGGACACTGTTGACTACTGGATTTTGCATTTCTGAAATAAAGAAACAACTTCAGAAGTGTCCTGAGTCCATGTGGGGTGCAGCTGGGTAAGGGGAGTTGCTCAAGTGAAAAACCCATCAAGCAGAGAGTGACTGCAGTAAACAATGGGAAATGCAGGGATCTGGAGCAGCAGGAGAAGTGTAAAGGGGCTGCACCTGAAGAGACTGATTCAGCCCTGGGTGTAATGCACACGCAGCCCCTACAAACCCTCTCTGCTGTTTTTACTTTGTCCTCCTCAGCTAAAAGGTTGTTTTTGTGTTTGTCTGAACATGATCTTGTGTGGGAAAGTCATGAGAATTAGTTACATCAGAAATTTCCTGCCTTTCTCTCGTGTCCCTGCCGTACCCTTCCCATTAACTGGGGGCTTCTTGGACAAATTTTGAACAGGGGAAATGGCAAACAAACCACGATCCATTGTGGAAACCAGGCTGAGGGTTGTGTGGGGAGAAAGCAGGCTGACTTTTTTTCCTGCTCCCACTCACCTGCCCTCAGCGAGGTTGATAAATACCTGTGAAGCATTTGCTAGAAAAGTTCCTAGGAGTTCATTGTAATGAGCAATCCTTCTGGCCTAGATTTGTATCTTCCTTGAGAATAGGTGTAATTTTAGATCTGCTTTGCAAGCTCTTTTTTTTCTTTCCCCCCTTTTCTTTCCAATACTCCTCAGTACAATAGGAATCTTGTCCCATGGTGTGAAGCCCCTGCAGAGTTATAAAATTGTGTCACCTTCCCTGCCTCCCTTATAAGTTACTCTAAGTGACACTATTAAAAAGAAAAACCACAGGATCTCCTGGGATCAAAACAATGTCCTGTTGTTATCTTAACACAACTCCGTTTGGCTTTTTTGGCTTTTACCTTTCATTTCCTACAGCTCTGTGCAAGCAGAGCTTGCCTTGCATTGTGCTCCATTCCATGCATGCATTTTCTCAGAGAAGATGCTTTTATTTCTGAAGGATATGCTGGGTGGCCAGAGGTTTCAGATTTCTTCAGCAGGGATTCATCTCTTCCAGGAAGGGGGAGGATGGAGTGAACAGGCCAGCGAAGAAACTTTCATCTCTGTGCAAGAAGGGAGGAGAGACTGAGATGCTCATCACTTCCTCAGATGGAGATTTAAGCTCGAGTATTAACTAATAAACTCCCTGTCCCATAGGAGCTGAGATGGGGGCGCGGGGGAGGGAATGGGTTGAACATGTGCGAGTTTCCCACTTTGAGCAGGAGTTTTGGTGGCCTGGAAAATGTAAAGTGTTTTTCCTTGCAGATGCTGTGGATTGTGACTCACAAGCCTTTGCAGCTCAGACGGTTTTGCAGAATGAGCTACCAGCAACCTCTTTGTCCTTCAAGTTGCATCATTGAATAAGCTCAAGGTAACCCATTCCTCAGAGCAAACAGCCTTTGTCAGTGAGCTGCTGCAGTTGGTGTTTCTACACTTCTTTCCCATCTGTTCATAACAACAGAAGTTTCCTATGCACGGTCAGGTGTAAAACCCCAGGTCCAGAAAACATCTCCGTGTTACACGTCCCGAAGTCTATCTGCATGTGTGATGTGCCAAGTCACATTTTCCATGTTACACACTCCTGCAATCTGATTTTATTTGTAACTCGAAGATCCTGCTATTAAATATTATTATAACTTGAGGATGAAACTCTTCCTAATGCTACCTTGCGCTTATTGTTTTTGACCCAAAAGCCCACAAAGTGCCTGACAAATGCTAAATGGTTTTACCAGAGACCCTGGAGGTCATTAATTACAGTTATATTCATTTTGCACACATGCTAAGTGAGGGTTTCAGTAGTTTGTACCAGAGCATGTGGTGACTTGCTGGAGTCAATGGAGTGAAGTAGAGATAAGCCTCAAAGTTTTCTGTTAATCTCCGAAATTTCCCTGTGAAGAGTCCAATGTGAGCCATTCAGTTCATGTACTTGGGATCTGGCCATGGAGCAAAGAACCGATTTTCTTAGGAAAAGAAATTTTATTTTTTCCCAATTTTCTTATGCAAGACCTGCAATTCCCTAGCCAAGAGTCTGTCAGCAGCCCAGAGCTGCAGTATCCCGTGGGACAGAGCTGCCCAGCATTCCCTTATCCCACCCTTCTGTGCATCTCCAGCGCTGCTCCTTTTGAGAGGAATGCATGGGCTTGTGAGCAGGAGCAGCTGCAAAACTGAGGTGCAAAAGGGTCTTTGAAATGAGCAGGAGGACGCAGACTCAGCACTATTTGCACTTTGGGTGTTGTGGTTTTTAGGCCTGGAAGGAGAAGAGCTGTAGAACACAGCATCCCTCATTTTCATGAAATCATAGAATTTGGTTTGGAAGGGACTTGAAAGATCATCTGGTTCCAACCCCTCTGCCAGGGATGGAGCATCCACAGCTGCTCTGGGCAACCTGTTCCAGTATCTCACCACCCTCTGAGGAAAAACCTTCCTAACATCCACTCTAAATCTGTCCTCTTTTCGCTTAAAACCGTTCCCCCTGTCCTATCACTGTCTGTCTGTGTAAAAAGTCACTCTCCCTCTCTTTTTTTGCTTTTTTTTTTAAGTACTGGAAGGCCACAATAAGGTCTGCCCAGAGCCTTCTCATCTCCATGGTGAACAACTCCAGCTTTTTGTCTGACATGGTGCCCAGACACTGGAACAGGCAGCAATCTGAAGAAGCAGTTTGTTGCAGGCAATCTCATCTCTTCGTGTTACAGACAGTTTTATCCTTTTAATTTCCAGTGGTCACTTCCAGCCCTGGAAGCTGCCGCAGTTCCTGGCTGGACACCACCACATCAGAGCAGCCCTTGCAGCAGCCCAGGCAGGGAGGTGAGCACAGTCTGGCCCCGTGTTTGCACACAAAATCTTATCTTGATATGTGTCTCTACCATTGTCCCTTTTACCTTTCTGTGACATTTCGGAATGTTTTGAAGTTGCTTTTTTATTTTTTTTTATTGTTTATTTTAATTAAACATGACTAAACAATGATTCTCTGACTGGGAATCATTCTTCCTAATAACCACAGTGTGCATGCTAACTATACTAAAAATAAATCTTGTCTCTGACTAGTTAAAAATTGCAGTGATTTGTTGATGCTTTTTACCTGTCACTAGTAAGATATAAATATAAATAAGTAGAATTACATTTAAAATATCCATCACTTCACATATGGAGAGTGGCAATGAGTGGGCTGTAATAATAAAATATACTTTATAAGTGTCATAATCATTCAGACACCAGGAACTCATAAGCCACAGATCTGACATTCAGATGATGAATTGTGATTTTGTTTTAAAAGCCAGACATGTCAACTCCATGTGCATATTGGGAATTGTAGTTCAAGTGACCTCTGCTAAAACGCTGACCTTAACAATGACTTTGTTTTACATTTCCCAGAAACTTTTTAAGTAGGTGTGATACTTTCCAAATGCAGTTGTTGCACTAATGCTTATATAAAGTAATTTAAAATATATTTGACACCTTTGTTGTGCTCATATATTATATGGCACAGAAAATGAGATTCAGTGAATGGCTTAAAATTAATTCTGTTTTGGGGTTTTGGTAACATCGTAAACCCCTGGAGGTTCACCTGTGTGACATATGGTATCACTGATAAGATGATATTGTTCTAAAACTCTACAGCTCATCCATTCTTGCATGCAATAAATAAATACATTAGATATACATACGGATGAGTGTTTGTGTTGGTGCATACGGAAGTGGATTAGAAAACACTCAAGGGAGACTCCCTGGACTGTGGGGATCTTAAAGCTGATGGAGGAAGGTTGATTCAGGGGACTTCAGAGACCTGGATTCTGCTCCCCTCTCTGCTGCAAGTTCCTCCTGTGTGACCTTGGACATGCTGCTTAAATCCAAATCCTGAGAGCATTTGGTCTCCTGATTCCCAACGAGATGCCTGATTCATGCTGATTTCAGCAGGAATTTAAGATCTGAAAAGGAGCTGAGCACGAAAATCCCTTGAAAGTCCAGGGTTAAGTTTCTTGGGGGCATAAGCAAGATGGAGATCCTGCTATTTCACAGGGACTTTGCTTGGGTGAGAGCATAAAGGATCACGAGGCAGCACGGTCCTGGTGGCTGTACAAATGTGTGAAGTGCTGTTTCTGATTCCCTGTGAATAGCTGCATGCACTGTATAGATGTAATTATAGTCATATCAAATGAAAACACAATTAAGTTCCAGAATTGGAGCTGATTGGCATAACAAAGCTGAGATTTACTGCTTCCTTCACCAGACCAGCGCAGGTTCTAACACAAATCATGCCTCTTAGCCTTCAATTTGATAAACTTTCAGCTATTTTGACATGTAGAGCCAACTGCAGCCTACTCCATCCTGACAAAAAGAGCCTAACAAATGGATTTTCAGTCACCCACTGAACAGAGCTAGATGACAGATCTACATGAAATCCTTTTTGGAGAGAAGGCAGCCTTTTAACTTGATTGATGAAATTATATCTAAATCTAGTAGATTTGGGACTTCAAAGGCATTTTTGCCTACTTAGGGCATCCCAGATGAAGGGAGTATGCTATTTGTACCAAACTCCCATGCTCAAGTGGTTTGCAAATTGACCCCTTTGTAATAGGTTAAAGGTTCCGCGCAAGATAACGGTGGTTCATTTTGATTAATTATGTCAGGGAATTAATGTATGATTACTAACTTTTAGCAGACCCTGCTCTTTCTGACCTCGAGCTGCTTGTTTGTGTGGCTGGTTGTAATTTTCGACCAATGGGTTACGAGAGGTCACTGTGTGGTCAGCATATTTTAAACAAAGAGAAGGGAGGTGGGGAAGGGGGAGCAGAGAAACAGCAATCTCAGATCAGAGTGGGTGGACTAGAGTTTACTGGCCTGACAGGGGAGATTTGTTGAGTGTTTTAACAGTAGATTTTTATACATTTACCCTTTCCAATAAAATATTCTTCTGAAGAGCTAAGAGAGTGGCCTGGAAAGATGGTGGGAGGATAATTTAACAGTTGAATGTTAAGCCCATAATTGCACTTCATACTGGTTTCAATAGTAGAGAACCTTGTTAAAAAATAAATTGGGCAGTGTTGTGTTTAGCACTTGGATTGGCCGGGAGTGAGGCTGAAAGCTTCTGATTAAGCCAATGCCTGGGAAATGCCCCTTACAAATTTCTTAACCAATCACCGAGGAGATAGCAGAGGTTGATAAAACAAGGGTTTGTGGGGATTTAGCTACATTTCATATTTTAAACCCTTGGCTGAGTATGTGAAGCCATCTGAGAGCTTCTAAAGACCAGAAAGGAAATATGTGAGACCCAATCCTGTACAAACCTCAGGCCGCTGAATCAACTGTGTTCTCTGTGCTCAGGATGGTATTGAACGGAGCTGCTCATGCTGAAAGAGGAGACTGTGCCTAGGTCTTCACAGGACATTTGCCATACTATGAAAATCTTGGGGAGGAGAAGGGTGTAGGAGCCTTAAATCCCTCCAGTCCTTGCACAGATGTGTGGTCTGACTGTGGCAGAGGCCTGCAGACAGCAGGGTACAAGCACAAACTTTTAAAGCTACTAAAGCAGGACTTGAATTTGAGAGTTGCTGCCTGCTAAGAGCCATTGAAAGCAGGGATGTTTATCACTTGTGAAAATCAAGTAATGCTGCAGGCCCTAAATATACATAGAATTAAGTAACCAACAGCAAATGTTAAAAAAAATTTGCTATTATCTCACCTGGGCCTCACTTTTCTGTTAAAAACAGATCGAAAATATCTGTGTTGTTTGTAGGAACACCGCAAGGGTTTTCGTTCATGTTGGCATTGTGCTTTATGGTCCTTAGATGAAAGGCACTACTGATGCTTAAAGAATGATTATTATTGTAATACTTATTCGAAGAACAATAGGCACATTTGTTTTATTTTCCACCAAGCCCCTTCAAACACCAGGGTGTCCAATTAGAAATAAGGGCTGGGACTTTGATGAAACTTTTCCAATTTGTTTTGGAAACTCCAGTTTTGCTGTACTCTTGGTTGTACCTCTTTGCCTACATGGGGTTTTGTAGTTGGCTTTGGATCTCCTTAATTTTGTTATTCCTCGCAAAAATGTGCTCTTGCCAAACCATCTTTTGCATTTTAAGTGAGAACATGATAAACAAGTTTTGTAAGAGGAGAAACAGATATTATCTGAATAAAAATGTGTGGCGTTAGTTGGGCCAGGAAAGGACACTTAGAGCTAAAAAGATGTGAAATTTTCAGAGGGGAAGAATTTGAAGGAAAAAAAGAGATGGGAAAGATAAGGACAGTGAATATGATGATAAGACTGTGTACAGACTTAGAGATAGGAGTGGTGTTAAAGGAAGAGAGAAACTAAAGAAAAGAGAAAAAGAAACATTTGAAGTTTTATATGTATACATATAAACCTGTGTGTCATGGTTTGCTAAAATTGCCTGGGTCTTCTGAAAATCAAACTACAAAAGGAAGACAAGCAATAAGGCTCAAGATTTGTTTTACAGGCAGTGGGAAAACAAATCTCAGACAGGACTGCAGGCTGAGCTCTCATAATCAGTTGGCAGAGGGCTGCTCATTGCTGATTGCCCTGCAGCTTTTCCCAGCCAGCCCACGCTAAGCATAATGCAAACTGGTGCCTTTGCCACTTAGCAAAGGAAGGAAAGGCTTGTGCCAGGCTGACAATTCCTTAATCCAGTGCCCGGTTCACACAGGGAGCAAGGAACTGATACTTCAGGCATCCTGACCCCACTCCTTGAGTGACAACCAGAAATTCAGTTTCCTGGTCCCTGCTTCGACTCTTAGTTGCAATTGCCTCTTGAGTTCTTAATTAATAGAAAGTCTCACAGCTGCTGTCAGAGCAAGGATGTCACTATTATTTACTTATTTAGTAATTTTGCAGTAGTTTTGGGCATCTCAGGCAGGTCATTGTACACACATTTAATAAATGACAATCCTGCCTCAAATGATTTACAGTCAAAACTGTTGATTCAGGGAAGTACTTGTACATATATGCTCTTCCAGGAATCACAAAAGAACATGTTAACTTGCTGTCATACATAGATGCCTTCAGTGCTCTCTGTCCAGAATTAGGTCCTGAGCTGAAAACATAACAAGCTGTGGGAAAATAAAGTAGGAGAAGGAAGGATTTTGGGATGTACTAGCAGTGTTGGAACACTTTCAGCTGGGTTTTATAAGAAAATGAGATTTATGCAACATGTTTTCTGTCAATGCACCAATAATAACTCTTAAACTTGGACAATGCTAACCACCCTTGACAGAAGGATGGGCAGTTCTGGATGGAACACAGGTCTGTGGGCAGAAGCACAAAGCCTGCAGTGTGTCCAGTTCCCAAAATGCCTCCAGTGCTGGAGCTTTCGTGGTACCCAGCTGCTCGCGGTGGAGCACTGGGGTAAAACAACACAGGCACAACCTTGCTTTAGCCACATGAGCACCTACCCTGCAGAAAGGTCAAACATCAGGTTTTAGAAATTCCACTTCCCAGGGAACCACTGGCGTGTTTGCTCCTGAGCAGAAAGGAGTGAATTTTCCAGCCCTTTGAAAGTGAAGGGAATTTGGTGTTGCTTCCTATGGAGCAAGGACCATACCCTGTTACACAGCCTGTAGGGACAGAAAATATTTGTTTCCTTTGTTAATAGGGGAAAACAAAGCAAATTAGAAACAACAAGCTTTGGGTCTGGCAAAGAATATGCCAGGTATTAGTTGCTTTTTACATATTTGTACATCAGAGATTTGCATTTTCCTGCTCCTGTGTGTGCCCGGGGTTTTGGTGCTTGTACATGCTCTGATTAAAGACCAATTCTGAACAATGCTCTTTAATTTAATGATCTTAATAAGCACATGGGGGAATTGTCTTTACTGTATAGACACAAACAATGCTACATGCTTCAACATGAAACGTAATTAGGGTGTGCAGTAAAATAAAGGGGTGAGGGGGAAGGGGACATTTTTTAAAAAATGAGCACAGAGGTGACTTCCAACAAAACTTCAAAACCAGCTTGGCTAACAATGAACATAGCCCCATTCTTTTTAATCATCAACAAAATCTATCACACATGTTCTTTCAAGTAAAGTTTATTAGAAAGAAATTGCTACTAGAGAACCACATGTGAGCTCTGACTTGGCAAGGTCAGGCCAGGGCAATAAACCCTTGAACTTTACAAATATGCAAAGCTGACATAAATAACAAATTAAACCCAGCCAGGTGTAGAGCTGCAGTGAGCTGCTTGCCAGAAAGATTCAAACCCTGGCCAGCGTGACCTCTGTTAGCTTGTGTGGAAAGCGGGGGCTTATCTCCTCGGCTTGTTGTCCATTAGGGTTCATACCTGTGGGCTCAGGTCACCTTCTTCTCATTAGCTTAGAAAAATTATATCACTTCATTAGAGGTGTTTGTTCAGCTTCTGAGTGTCCCCAGGCATTTGGATGTGTTGCTGGGTGAGTGCTGATTTTGTCAGAGCTGCAGACTCCGGGTGTTTTGGGTCTCTTTCAGGGTTAACCCAGGATCAGCCAGCAAGAGGGAGTGTGGGGATTCCTCTGCTGCAGGACTTGGTGAGGTAGGACAGGGAGGAGACGACTGGGGTCTTTCATTACTAGATAGGGTGCAAAATACCTGGTTAGATGCAGTCTGGTCAATAATAAACAAAAATGAACCACGAGCTGGCTGGCTGGCCCTGCGAGCCCTCGCAGAGTGCTGCTCGTGTCGCTCACAGAATTACACATCACCCGAGAGCTATTTTGGATCGAGCTCTAAGTGGTGCTTCAGAAAAAGGAGCCGATCCTTGCACCAATTTTAGACATATCTGTTGTGAATTCTCTGTGTAATCAGGACTTCATTAGAGGTGTAATTGTCACTGCAATCAATCACCGTATCATTCTGAGCATCGCTGACAGATTTCCAGAGGCGTTCAGCTGCAGCTACGCCATCTCCGTGGGATTTTCAAATGTCTCTTAAGCGCATTAAGCACCTAACTCCCACTGAATGCTCAAGGGGTTTTTAAAATCCCACTCTGTGTCTCTCTATATCTTGCCCTTAAACAAGTGCTTAATTTTAAGTGCAGGTAGTTTCATTGATGTGTGCAGCACTGCTCATGTGATTAAACATGTGCTTAAATGTGCAGTTAAACCATGGCCATAATGGGTGGGGGAGGAATTGGTGAAAACATACAGTGCTTTAAATATAAATGTTTCACTATCACACCTTAATTTTTTGGATACTGGTTTGAGGCAGAAGCAGTAAAAAAAAAGTCTCTTTAGACTTGAAAATTGAGGAAATTTGTTCTGAGAATCACAAAAAGGGAATAATACGGCACACTGGGGCATGATGTTCTACAGAATTCCTGTACAAGTGTAACCAGACTTTACAATCTTTGCCGTGAGAGCTGCTTTGAATTTTTTTTTTCAAATGCAAAGCCAGACCTCTTACAAAAACACTCACCCTGAGAGGCAATACTCTGGAGTGACTACTGAGCTGTCGTGTCCTCTTGAGCAACGTGTTTCACCTCTCTGTGCTCCTCTTTTCCCTCCCACTGTCTTTACTATTTATATTATAAGAACTCTGGGGCAGGGACAGTCGCTGTGTTTGCATAGCTCTCTCCATAATGGTGTTGTCTCTCTGCTGGGATCGCCCAGTGCTGTCGTTAGTAAAATCTAGTGACTATCCTGCCCAATAAAAAAACCCTCTAGGAATAGGAAACTGGAAAAAAGCCCCGAACCTTGCTCTTAGTTATTCAAGTTTTAGTTTTGTCTCTGAGTCACAGGTTATGGCTCTTCAACACGTGAGGTTTATAGAGACTTGCTGAAGAGATCTGTCCTGATAAATGGGTCGGATGCTTTTTATAGAGCTCTCCACTGGGTCCACTCCATCATAATGAAGCTTCAACACAGGCCTCCACAGAGCTCCAGGAGAGAAGTCTGGGGAGGAGAAAGTGAAGGGAGATTGGGTGAGTTTACACTACGTGTTAAGTGGAAGAGCTGCAAAGAGGTTGGGAGACTTGTCATGACATGCAATTAAAGGCTCCTCTGGGAGTGTCTGTATAAACTCTACATGCAGCAGAAAGAAAACAGACAGCTGACAGTTGTACTGGGAAGCCTTAGAAGAATATACAGTGTTCACTGCTGACACTCAAAGGCAATTTGCTGAGTTCTGGGAAGTCTAAACACTTTTACTTAGAGTTAGGGACAATTCCTGTCAAAGAGCTGGAATTTCTGTCCTAGCTGTTACAAGTTAGCTTCCAGAAACCTCTCTTGAACTGAGCCTGACACACACTTTGTTTGTTTTAGTTGTGTTTCCATCTGATGAAGGCTCTTGCTGGTGCTCTTTGCCTTTGCTGTTGCTTGTGGCTGGTCTGACAGGTATCCCAGTCGCCTGGGTTCCTCTTTGGAGCATGTCCTGGGATTCCTGGGTCAGGCTTTTTGTTGTGTGTCGCCCAGATTTTCTAGCAGGGGTGTGTGTGCATGTGTGACACATCCAGGAGTGCAAGTGGGGGAGATACAGGGAAAGGACAAGTTCTGCAGGACTTTGAGCACCAAGGAGCAAATAAATCTAGGAAGGATTGAGTCCTTATGTGCTTTGGGAAATGTGTTGGTGGTTGAGGCTGCTGGCTGGGAGAGAAAGGGTAAAAGGAAACCTCTGATCTATCAACTCTTTCAACTCCATTTTTCTTCACAGTGCGGAGAAGCCTGAATGAGGATCTGCACTGGTTGGAGGCTGTGACTACCTGATATATATTTAATTAGAAGGAAATCTCTCCAGGTCTGCAGTGGTCAGAATGGAAACTGGCCTGGCACAGCCACAGAGGGAGAGGCCCAAAACCTAAGAGCTTTCTGCTACTCTTCCTGCCCCAGGTGAGGTCCCCAGGGAACAGGTTGGTGGCTGATTTGCTCAAGCCCTACATTTCCCATAACACCTCATTGGGTCAGTGTTGTGAAATGATTTCTGTTTGCTCCATGAACATCTCCATTCTGTGTTGGGGAACCTGCTGTTTTTTCTTATTCCTGCTGTTACCACAACAAAAAGGGAGGAAGTCACCGGGCCAGGAAATAGAGGGAAAAATCACCCTTTCTTTATTTTCTCCTAGCATTCCACATGCAGGTCCCTAATAAAAAAGAGGGAAGATGTAGAGAGCCTGAGCATCATTCACATCATCAGGGACATTATCACAAAATATTGTGGCTATTTATTTTTGGGATGGGATGACTTTATTATACAAAGAGCTTAGAAGTCCTAGAGGAGGAACTCTAGTAGACTTTTATTTCTTTCTAGATGTAAGGGAATGGCAAATGAGAAGCAAACAACTTGAAATTCACCAGAGAATTTGGAGTGCAAATTTAATTTATATGAGAAGACTGTGGTGATGGGAAATATAGAAAACTCTAAGTTTTGATGGTTGGACCAGGCTCAGAGCCTAAAGGCATATATCACTGAAGGGTATTAAATATTTAAAAGAAGGTTTATTTAGAGTCCTCAAAACTGACAGGATCTTAAATACAAGATCATATGGCAAGAAAGCTCAACATCATTCTTGTCAGGGTGAATTAACTGTGGTGTGTAGCCCTGTATAAATAAGCAGCCATGGAAACTCCCAGCTTCATTTAAAGTCCTGAAAAACAAAATTATCTCCATTCAGAAGAAAAAAAGAATAAGGCCAGTGTAGAAAGAAAGAGGACAGGCCAAAAGTTTCTTAGCAATTTTATCAGCACGTATTTCTCAGGTAGCTCCTCAATTATTTTAAAAGCAAAATACAGAAAAATTGTATTTCCAGGGTCCATTGTTTATTGCCCAGTACAACTGGCACTGGTTGTAATGAATGACATTTACAGTGCATTTCATGGTACAATATTTCAGTTCAATCTTTCCCTTCTAGGTGTTTCTTCAAGCTTTTGGGGAAGTGCTCCTCCTCAGGGGAGGAAGCTGCTATTATTATTGTAAGGAGATTCAGCCGGGCTGTACCTGAGAGACTCATTGAGAGTATTCATCTGTGTCGTTCTTTATTTAATCCCTCTCACTACCGCAGCCCCTCCTGCCTCAAAAAACAGCTCCCCTTGCTTACACTGCTGAAATTTGTGACCTAACATCAAATAGTTTGGCCCAGTAAATGATAATGAATTCCAGTGTGTTGGTCACACTGATGGAAAGGACATGGGACAGCAGTGTGCACCTCCTTCTGCCTCATTTGTGCACCAAAACAGCCCTGGGGAATGTTTTAAAGATCTCCACCATGCCAGAATTTCTCCTTCCTAACCTGTAGCCGAGCTGCCAACGGGGTATTTGTACTGCTGTGGGAGCCTTTCTGCAGAAGGTCAGTGGGGGAGTGTAATCAGTTTAGAACTGGATGTTGTAACTTACTTGAATGAAGGATTTTTTTCTAAAGGTGACATTAAGATGAAATATTTAAGATAAACCAGAAGATTTGAGTGGAAATTCACAATGTCCCTCTGAAACAGTCCATGCTGATTTACTGATCTTCCTCTTTCAATTTATGAGCTGAGACCAGAGTATTCCACTGGAGGATGAGAATAGAGTAGTCATATTAGAGCCAGCTCATATATCCTACGGACAGACTTTGGAAGAATTAGAAAGTATAATAAAGTGCTTGTCCCTTTAAGACACTGCTTGGATCCTTGCCAATTTAGATCCCAGTGCATTAGATATTTTAAAAGCCCTTAAAACTGTCTCTTTTCTTTTTTCTTGGCTTTTTCCCCCCCTTTTCCTTGTTGTCCGAGGTTTTCACCTTTTAACAATGCCGAAACAATGGCAGGAGCATCCTTTCCTTTACAGCTTTCTCCCCCTACAGCTTATGGAGAGTGGAATTCTGTTCCCCATCACATTATTTTAAACATGAGATAACTCTTCAGAAGGCAGAGCATGTATGTGACGTGTACAAGAGAGAGAAAACACATTTTACTTTAGAAAAGGCAAATCCTCGGTTTTACACGGGAGCAGTAACACTGGGATACACAAGGGCATCCAGGTACTTTTCAAGCATATAAATACTGCCAGGGCACTGCAGTGACCTTTGCTCTCTGACATTTTCAGCTAATGGTCACCGTATGTGGCAAAAAAGCTGACCCTGCAATTGCTGGGGGACCTGCCTGGAGGTTTGGATGTCTCCTTGGAGAGCAGCCACCTTGTCAGGGAGCTCAGCAGCCCGTGGGTCAAAGTACCAGTCTGGGCTCTGCTGCAGCGCCCAGGGTCACACACCCGCCACAGCCGCCCCTCCCAGGGACAGCCAGGGGGCTTCAAAGGGGTCACAAGCATCCTGAAAGTATTCCTGAAGTGAGTTTTGTTCAAAAAGAACCACTCTGCTAATGGCTCAAGTGCTTAAATAAGGATTTTGTTTGAAAGTACTCCCCTAGGAAGGTTTTTTTGAGGGTTCTCTTTGGGCTGGGCTCTGAAATATAGTTTGATGCAAAACAAAAGGAATTTGGAGAAAGAGGAAAGGTGGGCTGGGACGAGAATAAACAAAAGGTGAAATAATAGACCATCAATCTGGGTCCATTTTCTGAACAATACAGAGTAGAGAAAGGACCCAGGGATCTTTGTGCTGTAGCACCTGAATGGAAAATTGTGATTCATTCCCCTGTTTGCTGTTCCCTCAGATCTGCCTTTTCTTCTGGTAAGGACTCAGGAGAGATCCCCTCCAGTTTTAGGCAGCAATTTCATCTCATGCAATGGGGAGATTAAGCCTGCTGAAAGACCTTTAAGGGAGGATTCAATACTCCCTTCCCTCTTCATGGAGATTATAAGATAATGCATCTGGAACAACATTAGCTCATCCAGGTCTGTGGTTTTATTCTTGATAATCAAATCCCAGAAATCTCATTATCCATCTGCCTGAACATATTTTTGGGTAAGGGGTAGGCCTCAGCTACCACACATGGCTGTGGTCAGATATTGTGAGATCTCCTAAACATGAACAGAAAATTTCCGTCCTCTAAGTCATATCTAAACATTCCTCTTTCTCTTGTGCTGTATTTTCTTTCTGCAGCTGAGAGAGTTATGGTAGTCCAGGCCAAGAGAACATGTTTATTTCTCCTTTGGTAGTGTTTACCCAGCAGACTCCCAAACTTGGGTTCAGGCTGCATTTGCTCTCAAATGAGAATTATTTTGATGGCCTCAGCCTTATTCTATATATTGCAGTTGTGTCAAGAGCTAGCATTAAGTCATGCTCTGTCTGGATTAAGTTTTCAGGGTACGATGAAGAGTCTGTGGATGTCTTGTTAGGAGACAGCTGGCCAGATGGACACAGACTTCCTTCTGAGTCTCAGCAACATCTGCATTCTTAAACAACAAGAGTATTTCTTACAAAACCAAGTGGGTTTCCTGTTAAGTTTAGCCTAGAAGTGAGATAATTATAGGAAAAAAAGAGCTGAAACACATCTTAGGAGCTTTTAGGAGCTTATGACACTTTGTTTGGCCTTTTGAGACAGCCATTAGTCATTCATCCCTTTTCAACTGCAGAGCACTGAGTGCAATGTCTGTGCTCTGCTTCACCTTCCTCAGGACCATTCGGCAGAGGTGCAGCAGATCGCCCCACCAGCATCAATCTCCTGCCTCAGGCATCTCCTGTCTCACAAAGTTTTGCATTTTGCCAGTGAGGACATCACTTTTTTAGGGGCTTATGCAAAAGCAATTTTCTTATCATGTTAATTGTAACACTATACAGCATACATTATACATTAATTCCAGTCTTACGACTTCTCTAATTATTAATCATGCATCTAATAAACAAATCCATAAAGGGCACTAGTTTCAATTACACTGATATGAATTATGAAGAGACATAAGACTTGTGCTATACTGTGGATCAGTGGTGATGGTTTGATTTTAACCTTATCTGAAGCTCTGTCACTAGAACTTTTATAAAGCAGGGGATCTTATCCTAAGAACCCTTCAAGGTTGTAGAAGGCATTCTCAATGCAGATTTCATGTTGTCCAAATATCCACAGACATATTTATTCTTGCAAGAATTACAAGGGAGAAAAAATAGTTTCCTTTTTCTTTGGTAAAGAGACTGAATTTTATTCATATTTGAGAATTACAATGTAAAAGAATAGTGTTTTCTTCAGTAAATCAGCAAAATTTGAAAGTTGATTTTTTTTCAGCTATATGGAATATTTATTTTCTCACTTCAAGTTTTGCTCAGAATGGTTATTCAACAAATTGATCTCCACAAGTTGCCTGGATTCACTCTGGTGTTAGAAAAAATTCAGCTTCTTCTTTTGTCCAACTTTTTTCCATGAGATGATGATAAGCAGACTGGGGAGGGATCTGAAGAAATTGCCCTGCATTTTAGCCCTCAATTATACAAGGTGATCTTAAGAAAACAAGAAGTAAAGTCTTGAAAGGTCTCTGAATAGCAACGGAAAGTAATTCATGCCAGATTGTTCCTTGTTAGTAGTAGAGAGAATCCGTTATAAATTGATTAACACGGAGAGCTGATGGATATTCTTCACACCTAAAGCGCAGTTTCTTAGGTTTTACAAACTGATAAAAACAGGTGAGTTAGAAGGTTAAATGCCAGTGAAAGTCAATGAAGAATAAAATACTTGGGTCACAAGCATTTGAAAATGCCCTGATGGGGCAGGGAATCCTGATTCTGTAGCATCAACCAAGCAAATAAAAGGTCTTTGAAGTTATGAAGTCTGTTATCTTTCAAAAGGTGAGATGAGAGAAATCAAAATGGCTTCATGGCAATTCATCTGATAGCCTGATGGTCTTAATAACTGCTTTATGAGCTGCAGGGAGATGTGTGTCAGGGCCTTTGCCACCTCAGAGCTGTAGAGGAATGGGAAGATACCATAGGAAGTTATCATAATAATATTTTTCATTCATAAAGGTTTCCAGCAAGTCTACAGATGTAACAAAGTGAAAAATGGAAGGTGTCTGGTCAAACCTGTCTATTTTTGTAAATAAAGTCTAGCGCTGAAATTACTTCATTTAAAAGCAACTACCAGTTTAGGTTAGATGTCTATCAGAAAGTGAAGAAGTTGCTTCTGCCCTTGATGAAAGCACATGGTTGATGTTTGGGAGGCTGTACCAGTTCAGGCACCTGCAAAACTGAGTCATTTTGCAAATTGGTGCATATTCATAGTAGCACAAATCATTTAAAATGCAATCGGGAAAGGAAATGGTTTTTTCATCATCATTAACTTCTTGCCACAAGTCATCCTGCAGTCCATACAGCTTCAGGCAGCTCTGGGCTAACATCATCACCCTGCAGCTCAGGTGACTCCCTCACGTTCAGGTGGTGACCAGAACAGAGATCTCTAAATATTCCTTGAGAGAAGCATTTGCAAACAGCTGTGAGCTGCCAATTGATCATATAGGCTGTTGGCAAATATTTATGGTTAACAAAGGCATGGACAGGATGCTGGATTGATTCACAAATGCTTTTTGGCACACGAGAAATTACCCAAATACTCAGTGAGTCATATTTGAAGGGAATAATTAGAACAGCTCTTAGGCAGTCTGAAAACCACATCTTCTCAATCCAAGTGTCTTTGGAAGGGAGCTAAAGTGTTCAGTTTTACCTACACAAACACAAGCCTTATGTAATTGAAAAAAGCCCCAAAAGGTGAAGAAAACCCCTGAAGAATAATTTCATAGAGTCGTAAATGTTTTGGGTTGGAAGGGACCTTAAAGCTCATCTAGTTACAACCCCCCTGCTGTGGGCAGAAACACCTTCCAGGGGATCAGGGTTTTCCAAGCCCCATCCAACCCTGCCTTGGACATTTCCAGGGATGGAATTTAAATGATTCAAGCAGGTCAGGAGAATTTGTATTTGGTCAAGACAAGACCAGTATTTCACTAGAGGTTCTCAAGTAGGACACAAGATCCTGAAGGATTAATTAATGCAAGGGGTCTTGCTCTTTTCCTCTCTCATATGTGAGGTTACTCCTCTTCGCCACAGTTGCTGCTCTGCCAGCTCATTCCTGCCTTAGGGGAAGGACATTATTTAATAAACCTGTTTTGGGTTTTAAATAGGAGGTTTGCCAGCAGAACTTGTGAGATGTGACAGGAGCAGAGGAGTGGCAGTGGTAGACCAGAATGGCTACCCTCAAAAAATGGGAGATAAACATTACAACTGCAAGGAAACCTCATTCCCTGCATTTGTGTGTTTTAATACATAACATTCGTGTATTATAACTACTTGGTGACAGACTCGAAATCCCCGCCAACTCTGGGATTCTGTTCACTATTTTAATCATAATTTAGGTGTGAGGGTTAGGATTAACAGCAGGCAGACATTAACTATGGCTGCTGGACCTCAGTGAGCCTACCAAAAATGGGGAGTGGGTGAGCCAAGAGAAGAGTCACTGGGGAAAAATTAAACTCAGATGCATTGAGAATGTAAAAGAAAATTGCAAGCAGCACAGGGAAGGAAGTTGATTGGACAAAATAAGGAACCTTTGCAGCTCTTGATAGAAGAGGTGAAATTCAGTGAAAAAAGGAAGACTGAGAAGGAACAGGAGACAAACAGAAAATAATGATATGTCAAAAGGATGCTGATGCTCTACACAGAGAGCTCTGAACTCATGAAACAAGGAAGGAATTCATATCACCCTCTTTTGGCTTTGGTGACTCGCACTGTGGCAGAGGAGGAAAACTCAGGGGTGCAGGGGAAGGTTGTAATGCTGTGTGGGTATGCCCAGGAGATGGCTAAGCAGGGTGAACAGGAGGAATGCAAGGAGGGCTGTGTGTTATTTGTTCGAGAAAAGGAGTTATTGCTGCTTTGCCAGGTGGGTTGAGGCAGAAATCTCATACCTCTGAAAGTAATACCAGATCCCAAGGGCTGGCTGCATGGAAATCTCCTCTATCCACAGTGTTCATTAGGCCATTTGCCTCTATAAAGATCAGACAAATTTATGTTGAGCTAGGTCACATGAGGCCAAAACCTCACCTGCTTCAGGCTTTCAGGACTGTACTTTAATGACAATTTAGGATCTAATGGAAGGCCAGGAAAAGGGTCATTTTATATCTGGAATATCCTAGTATCTCTCGCCAAAATGATGTCATATATCTGATTGCACATTATGTATAAATCAGGACAGCTCTTTAGCAGAAGGACCATATGTTTTCCACGCCAGGGGAGATTTACACAGATTCCTGGGACTATCTGCCAGGGTTAAGGCACTGTGACTCTTTCTCCCTTCCCAAAAAGCTTGGCTACAGCCAAACTGGCCTTAAAAATAACAAGCCACAATAGCAGCACTGACCAAACCAAGCCCCAGAGCCAGCAAGTGTGCAGTCAGGCTTCACTGCCATAAACTCAGCGCTGGCATTCTTTGGGAGCGTGGGGCGGGGGGAGTTGCTGCATTCCCCTGGAATGCGGCGAATGGCTTGTAAATTAGAGTCCCTAATGAAACCGCGCCGGTGTCCAACTGCAGCAATCATCTGGTTAAAATCAGGCAGTAATTCCACTAATTTTACTGCCCTTCTCCCAGCCCTCAACGCCTCATTTAGGAAAAAATGTTTATGTTCCCCTCAAAACACCTGCATTTTAACTTGGGTCCCCAAAGCAATTATTTTTATTTTATTTTATTTTTAAGGCTTTCTGTTGTGAAATGCAGCATCCCTCCCTTTTCTGAGCCGAAGCACATGAATGCCCTGGGATTCCCAATCTTCAGGCATGTTTAACTAGCACTATTTTTCTTGCACACTTCACAAGCTTCGCCATCCTATATATTTTCCACCCACAGCTGCTGTCCAGAAGTGTTTAGGATATATTTTTTCCCCCCGTCTCAGTAAATGATGAAATAAAACTATGTAGAGCTGTTTGCATTGTGACTAAGGAAGTTAAGGTTGATGGAGGTGATAGTGACTGACACTTATCCAATTTCAGGCTTTCCAAAACGTCTGTGGTTCTTATCATGATTTAGTCTCTACTAGACCTTGTAGACATTAAACAACAAGAATGAGCACTATTCTCACTCAGAAAAAGAAACATTATATAGTGGATGCTGGAACACTACCATGATGGGCTGTGAGAGATCTTACCATCTGCTATTCCATTAGGGTGAGTTATTCATTTTGTCTCCTTGGTTTCATGTTCATTTAAAGCTTTGATAGATTATGACTAAAGATCTCCTTCAAAAGTTGTAAGCAGATATCCCCAGCCTGTGATGATGCCATTTCTTGAAGCACAGACATCCCAGACAAGGGAAATAGGATTCCCACAAACAGTCAAATGTCTTCCTTTCTCTCCAGTCCACACAATCCCGAAATATCTGGCATGTCAGCAAATTCTTTGAGAGAACAGATAAATTTCCCATTCCCCAATCGCCTGCAAATATCTCCATCCAGTTTGCTGAATTCCTACAGTCCTTTCCATCAGGGCAAAGCCTCAGCCGGGCCGAGGTGCTGGGGCAGAGATCCAGGTAGATCAGGTAGGTAAAAGTAGGTGCAGCATCAAACTCCCTCCCTATTTCACCTCGGGAAACGAAGAACCAGGACTGTGTAAAGTATTGGAGCTCTCCATATGACTGTTACTTCTGCAGTGATAATTGGGTGGAATGGGAATTGTCCATGCTAAGCCAGTTCCACAGGGAACACTAATTTGTTGAAGCTGAAAATTAAGCTTTCTCTAGCTAGCAAGCGAAATGCTGGCCATGGTGATTTCGGAAGAAGCAGATCAGGAAAAGCTGTAGCTGAAGCATTCAACTCCAGAGTGAGGAAGCATCTCTGAATTCCTACTTTCCTTCCCTCACTCCATTGTAGTATACTCACTGTTAGTAAACCTGGAGTCAAGCATGCCCAAAGTAGGGAAGAAGTGGTTTGTTTTGGTTTCTGCATCACTTGGAAAATGGCAGAATCTTTGATGTTCTCCCAGTGGAGAAAACAGATAGAAATATTTGTGCCCACAACAGCAGAAAAAAATTTTCTTCTGCTGCTGCTGGTTTGATAAACTAGTTATTCTGGACACAAAGGCAAAATATTTAAGTGGGAAGACAGTGCTGATTGCAGCTAAGGGCTGGTGGACATCCAGCATCCTACAGGCAGGCAGAGAAGCTCTGCCACCCCTTGGGATTTCTCTCTGAGCTCAAAGGTAAGAACAAAGGCTGGTCATGTCCACTGAGGGCTGAAGCCCACAATGAGATGAGGGAAAAGGAGCAAACTCAACTTCTGGACACACCTGGTCACAAGAGGAGATTAAGGAAAAAGAAAGACCAGTTGACAGCACCCAGAAATGCTGTGGGGGGAGGCAGAAGCTCAGGCAAATCAGCAAAACCAGGCCTATGGTTAATCTCAAACTTCAAAGAAGAAAATTCCTCAGAGCTAATAGGTCACAAACCAAAATATGGTCAGGTATGGAACATGTGGTCACCACAGCATCCTGGAGGCTGCGAGAGGTGCAGGCTTACAAAAGCAACTGGGAATCTCCCTCTTTTTTTTTTTTTCTTTTCTCTTCTTTCTTTTTATTTCCCCGTCCCCCAATATTTTCTGCTTGCCTGCCTCCTTTAAGCCTTTGTTTTGGGCTAACTGCGTCTGAACTCCCTTGGACTTGATGGTGCAGGCCTACAGCGGAGCAGAATACACAAATATGATCCCAATAATGAAGGGGACTGAAGGAATATCATATTGAGCACTGTATCACATCCAGTTTTAATTAAAAGTATCACAAGCAGATTTATGTCCGGCATAACTTCTCCTGCTGTTCCCAGGTTGTATTTATCTTCTCATTTGATTGTTTTTCGGTGCCATTTATGAAAGCTGCCTCCCAACCAGAGATAATGCTGCATTTTAATGCTTTATCTGAGTTTACTTTCAATGAGCTTTCTGCTTTTTGAATTTTTACTCAATTTGACATCTTTCTGAGAGCTGGCAGAAGCAATGTGTAGCTTGATGCTTTAAAATATGCAATTGTTGGAAGGTAGGGAAAGAGCCTTTCTTCAGCTGACTCTTATTATGAACTCACTGCTGGGACTGCGACTCCAAATCAGCAAATAGCATCCCATTAAGGTCAAAGAGCCTGTTGAAGAGTGTGAGTCTGTATGAGAAAAAGAGAAAGTGGGGGAGCTTCCTCTCTAAGGTGTTGCAGAAAACCTATTTGAAAGTCTAATATTTGAATTTGTTTAGGAATGCAGTTCTTTTTTTAATTTGGGTGAACTTAAAGCTTCAAACTTCCAGTATTTCTTCCAATGTTTAGCCAAAATATACCAGAAGTGTTAACGGCTCCCTTTTACCACTGAGAGATTAATAATCTCCTAATTTCTGTGTTTTCCCTTCTTTCTGTCTTTAGGGATCTCTGGAAGAGAAATAAGAAGAAAGGTATTTTACTGTGAGCTTTTCTGCAGTTTGACAGGTGGGAAGTAGGGAAAGAAACTGCTTTTCATAAGAAAACAGCAGAGCTAAAATTAAAAGTAGGACTTGGTTCTTAACAACTCTAAATTACTAGACCATTTGAAACCCACATTTCACTGCTTGACTTTTTGCTTGGAGAAGTCAAACCAGAGCCCCAAACACATCCATTCTCAAACCTTGGGAGATTTCACGTCCTGATCTGAGCTTTCCAACATGCTCCCATTTCTGATTAATGCATACCAAACCTCCTCTGTTATAAAGTCAAATCAATGCCAAATGTGGTGGTGATTTTTTGATAGGGAATAAGCGACATCCACCAATATATTTAACACAGGTCAGTAGACAGCCTACAGTCATGACAGTCTTGAACTAGTGACCTAGAAATGAAAGACTCCTTAATCCCTTTACCAAATCCTAAACCACTCAATTCCTGCCCCACCTCAGCAGCCAAGGTCTTTTATAGATGTGCTGGAGGGTAATATGTAAGCCAGCAGAGTGTAAATTAAAGAGGAAAAAAAAGGCTCTACTTGCAATAACATCGTAATTGTGGAATTTGAGAAAATAAGGGACTCAGGAGAGGTCTTCAGTCAGCTTGTCTCAAATTCAGCGCAAATTTATTCTGAGAATATTTTGGCACCTGCAAGCAGCCCAAAACTTTTATAAGCATCATAGAAGGGGAAAAGTGATGCAAGTGAAAGACTGCAGATAGACTCAGAAAAAGGTCTTGATTGTTCATCTGACCTGTTGGCTTCCTCTGTTGCTCCATGAGCTTGCTTTTATGGCTGTCTAACTCCACTGATTCCCGTGATGACATCAGGAAGTCTCACTGGCATACGACTGGAGGGTTTAATCCACAGGGATGAGACTCAGGAAAGAAGAACAGAAGCCACAGACATCCACCTCATAAATCCTGTGTTGTTTAATCTGGTTTATTCATCCCCATTCTGGGATTGCCATAGGAAGACATCCTCTCTTGTGTTTTCTTAGTCCTTCTCACAGGTCCTGACAAGAGGAACCATGAGAAAAGTATTCATTTCGGAAGCTGTTTCCAGTAACATAACAGAAACTTAAAGAAGGAGTGGGTTTGAATTCTAATTGAATTCAAAGCTACACAGCACAGAGCAACAACAGCAAACTCTGTGCCTGTACAGTTGGAATTTTGCTGCCAAATGTGGTTAAACAGTTTTTCACTTTTCCCCAAAACATGAACATTGTCTAAGTAGAAAAGTATTTCCATTTGTAGAAGGGACTTTTTTTCATTTTGTACATCTGCAGGCATAAAAGGACCATAATAGACCACAAATTAGATCCGGGAACTGAAATAAGCTCAGCTTGTAACTGAGACCACAGGTCTGTAAAAAAAACTATAGCATCATTTTTGGGTGAGCTCTTTTTTTTCTTGTTTGTTTGTGTTGTTTTTTTTTTTTTTTAATGGCAAAGCAAATGAAAACTCATTTTATATTCAAATATGACACCATCTGTTCCCTGAGTTAGAAAAACTGGGTGAACTGATCCAATATACATTGCGCTAGAAGGAGGGGAACAAATGCAGAAATATCTCTTTCTCTCATCTCCTGTTTTGTGTCCCACTGTTCCATGACTTGACCACAAAGGACTTGCAGATGGCACATGAGGGTTTTTTTGTTTTTTTTTTCTCTGTTTGATCTGGTCCCCCCATTCTTCTGGGCTAGAATTTTCCCTTTCTCAGTGTGATCTGCTGTCTGTCTACTCTTCCCTCTGACACAGCCTCTCTCGATGCTCTTCCCCTGAGGGATGGAGAGGAGATCCCGTAGGATCTATTGCTCCAGGCTTGATCGGGAGAGGTGATGCTGCTGGGCTTGAAGGGGAGGTGGTTTGTCATAGGGGACACATCTCCCTGCTGTTTGTGGTCACCTCTCCCACTTCTCATAATAGAGGAACCACCTCCAGGAACAGCTTGGAGCAGCACAGTGACCAATGCTGAAAACCCCCTTGTGCCTTCTGGATCAGTCCTATGAAAACCCCTTGTATTTATTTAACTCTTTATTTGTAACCATGAAAAGAATAAAGCAGATCCCTCGCAGTCACCTGAAGCACTGGACAACCCCTGGGTGGTAACTAAATAAAAGGAGGAAAGGGACCGGTAAAAAACCGCCATGTGTGGAAATCTCTGGGCATGTGGAAAATACTCCGTGTAACTTTAAAGGTCATCAGCTGAAACAGCACAATGAAAAGTTCCTGCAACAACCACTACCCCCAACTCCCCTCCACAACAAACCAGGAGGAGTCCCTAAGCTAACCCGAGCCTGACAATGGCTGGTTGTGAGGCATATGTTAAACAGTTTTGGGTTAACATGGGCAAAGGAAATCAGCTATGAAACTGTACTAAGGAAATATGAGACCACTGTAATCTGCATAAAAATAAATTTGGGTATATTCCCAACACACAATCGCACTGTGGAATTGCAGGAAGTGGGCTAATGGGAGGGAAGCTTTGCTTTCCCTAAAGAAAACCTGCTTGGGATTATTTTTTTTTTTGTAGAAATAAAGCTACTTTCATATTCCCCTCATATTGCTGTCCTGTGTTTGGAGTTGAGTGAATAGTTTGGATTAAATAATTTCCTCCATGAAATGAACCTTCTATTATTATTGCTCAAAGACTGTTGGTAACATGCTGGGGTTTCCTGTGCTTACTTTTCATTTCTAATTGTTCAACAGCTTGAAATGATAGATGTGTATTCCTCTAAGGACTGATCAGGGTTTGGGTTGAGTGTTTGATACCCTCGTGGCATTGGAGCTCTATCAGTTATTGTGACAGGCTCCTTCACTTTGCACCTTTGCCATGCCCCTTTTGGAAGGGGTGTGCCACTGGGGATCCCAGAAATACAGTAAATCCAAGAATAATTTCTGTTGTGGGCTCTGGAGAAGGTGATGCAGGGAGAAAAGGCTGTGTGAGCTTTCTCCTTTGCTCTCTGGGGCAGGGAACAACTCCTCTGAGCAGAGACCATTACCCAAGGGCACCTTTTGTCCCTCTCCAGGGCTGTCCCCTGGCTGGAAGGCTGCAGGCTGATGCAGCACAGGCTTCCCAGGTTTGGTTTTTGTTATCCTTTTGGCTTTACTCCCATTTGAACAGCAACCAACATTTTTTAAAACTCTGAGCGAGGCAAGGCCTCCTGTGCTTCCGCCTGGGAAAACCTTGGGGCTAATGGGGTGCTCGTGCTGGGTGCCACCGCTGCTGGCCAGGCTCTGGCAGCATGGGACACTGCCATGGGATACTGTGGGGACACCTGGGTGCTTGGGGTCTTTGTCTGGGGCACTCTTTCCTCAAGCCATGTAGTTCAGGCATCCTGGTTGACTGGCTAATTCATCATTATTTTTGCCCTGAGGGACACATCTCCCCGCTGAGGGAAAATTCCCATTAGGAAAAAAGGAATTTGATAGGTTCAATAGCTTCATGGCACATCAGGTGCCCAAGAAAATGGATATTTTGCTAGTTTTGCTGTTAAAATAAAAGTTGCTTGAGCAGTTCCAGAGTGCTCCTTTAGGTACAGCTCTGGTCCCACACTACTAAGGATTCAGGCAGGGCTCTGATGGTATCCCATCTTGAAGAAGGAGGAAAATCATCTCAAAAATGATTCCCAGTGCAGCTGTGCCAAAGCAGGCATGAGCCCAGGGCTGTCCTGCCACCCTTCTGCAAGCAGTTATTTCACACAGGGAAAGAGAGGGAGCAGAGGCAAATAATCATTTCAGCAAGAAATGTGTCTAATACTTTTCCTCCGTGAGTCACTGAGGCTGCCAGCTGGGTGTTTGCTGAAGGAAGAGAACAACAAAATACAGAGCAGGACAAGGAAGGACAAAACTCACTTGGCTGAAAGCAAATCCAAACTTTTCATGTTGTAAATTTGGAGGAAGGAATGCAGTTCCCGCCTTCCTTCCCCACTACTAGCACACACAAAACAACCTGAAGCTTGTAGTTAAGAAAATAAACTGCAGAGAAAGCCCCTGAAGGGCCTTGGCAGCAAACGGTTCCCACTAAATTGGGAATCTGCACACTCATAGTCTGAAATAAATTAAGATGCTAGGGGGTGGAGGGGAGGAAGAAAGGAAGGGAGGGGGAGAAGACAGGGGAAAATCAACAGCTCTGGGGTGAAACACAGGTTGATGCTGCCTCATCATTTTTAAACCTAAAATAAAACAAGCAAATTTTCTTTAACTGCAGGTCAAAATAAAAGGGGAGAAAAAAAATCTTCCCTCATCTGTTCACGGTAATTACTAACAGAACTCAGCCCCTGCCAGCTGCAGAGTTCATGGATAAATGGAGGGACACATTATTCTCTCTCTCTGGGATCAAAAACTCCAACTTTGTATCTCAATTTGCCTGTGGTATGTCTTTCATATACTCCTGCAAAGTCATTTCACTGGGCTGTTCAGTCGAGACTTTTTCATCAGACAAAAATTGTGATGTTTGCAGGCTTTCAAGTTTATTTTAAATTTGCTTCTGAATGAGAAACATGACTCCTGCCATTTCCCAAACTTTTATTATGCCATTATAGGGTATTTATTATTGGATCTCTCCACTTTCCCTGTTAGCAGCCGGTCCCAGCAGGGCGGGTTCGTGCTCTGACCCACAGACAGTGGCTGCTCTGGATGTGATGGGGTGCAAAGTCCTCTGGAGGTACCAGAGCATGTGAATGTTTGAAAGGGAGGAGATGATATTCACCAGAATACCTCAGCTATTTACTTTGTGATCCCAGAGCAAGGCAGTAATTGATTTTTCTGGGTAAGTCACTTGTAATGTCCCATGGTGTGGCATTTTCTGGTTCATGAGCTGTTGAAGTGATGATGATGATAGATTTCGCTGAGCACAGATGAAGGGGAAAGGGATCATATCCTCTTCCTGATATTTGCCATTGGCTGATTCTCAAGGCAGCTTAGGGTCCTATGCCAAGCACAGACAAGTAGAACAGCCTTGAGGTGTCTAGAAGTTGTCACAAAGAAATTAATTGGGTGAAACAAAGTTTGCTTGAAAGCTGCTGTGATTCAACAAAGAGTTCACTGAAGAATTCACACCATCATGCTGCTGGACATCTCCATGGATCAAAAAGTCCTTCCCACACAGACAGCAACAGGTAATTGAGAGCCACAAACTATATGTGTCTGTGTTTGTATGCAGTGTTTCAGGCAAGGCAGTGATGGCTGTGTGTTCGTGCTGTTTGTGAAGTTAAAGGATCACCCCTGTTCTTTTCAGAGTGTTCAGCAAGGCCTAGAGACGTGATTTCATCATGGTTTGGTGACCACAGGTAACACAGATGATTTGCAGTACTTTATAAACTTCTCTGACGTGTGAGCATGGAGACCTTTTCTGCTGTGAAAGTAGAGGGGAATGATTAGTGAGAATGATGAGTGAGAATGATGAGAATTTAAAAGAAAACTATGACAGAATTTTTCAGAGTAAGAAAAAGAAGGAGCAAGCACAGGAGCAGAGATCAGATCTAACCATTATCTGTCTCACACTTGCTACGTGCCCTTGGTCAGGGCCCCATGTGTTGGTTTCCTTACCATAAACCAGACAGGGTTATCTTCTTTCACTGCCTTCCAGGACACTGCAAGGTTTAATTCATGCCTCCTTGCAAAACACTTTGACATCCTGGGGCTGAAATGCAAAGCCTTTTTATGATTCAGGTTTTTATTCATTTTAATGTAGGGGTTTTTTTTGTGACGCATGCTAAAGACATGGCACTGTGGCTGGAAAGTGAACTCTCTCTGTCCCGGGAAGTCAGTCTGATGGACTGCAGCATTTCATTGATGCATTTTAATGTTTACCTTTTATACCTTCGCCACTCTGAAGTGGAAAACTGACATTATCTGGTCCGATCTCCTGCTTTCTTACTGGCTGATTACACAACAGAAGAGGCTAGGCCTGGGGCAGATCTATTTTCTACACCTATTATGTTGTTGCACAGTAGAAGTTCAGTTGTTAGCTGCTTTTAAAAAACAACAAATGCGCTCTAATTTTAGAGCATCATAGCAATCATTGTTTTTATTTCAGTAGAGAGGAAAAGTGGAGGAAAAAAACAGCTTGGGACTTAATAAACACCTTAGCCTGCAGCCTTCGACTTTATTCATGAGGTTTTTTATCTTCTCTTCCACTCTCCATGCACTCACTGCATCTTCTTTACTGCACAGTCTTAAATTACCATTGCAAAGGTTATATGTTTATTTACAAAGAGCTGGCTATGAATGGTGATCCTAAAGGCGAGGAGGGTGTCTCATGGCAATAAACATCTCCTGCTCTCTTAAACACCAAGGCCAAATGAATAAGGTGATGTTTAGTGCCTCAGACATATTATGGTTTATGGCTTCATTAACTACCTGACCTGTATTGTGTGCAAATTTCATCAAAGTGAGATGCATATTTATTCCCTGAGGTGGGCTGGCTGATAATGTTCTTATTCTTAAAGGAACAACACAAGTAATTACTTATAATTAGTGTTGTGAAAGTGAGGGAATTTTGTGAGGCAAGGTAATTCCACATACCTGAAATTTCACTTAACAGAAAGAAGCCAGTGCAATGAATATTTATACTCAGGTGAAATTGAAAATACATGAATATTGCTTCTCTTGACTCTTTGCAGCACAAGGGGTAATTTCAGCCATTTACACAATTGAAAAAAACCAAAACAAACAACCCTTTTGGACAAATTTTCGTTTGGGTGAATGTAGTTCCCTTTGCCAGAGCTGAATCAGGTCTTTAAGATCAACTGAATGTTGAAACCCATCGCACACCCTCTCCTTTGCTTTTTTGCTCCATACAGTCTTAGTTTCTCTTAGGAGCTGTATTTCATTGCCCTACAGGGTGCTGGGGATATTACTGTCAATGTGGGTTTTTAAAATTACAATTGTGCACACAGATCCTCACCAAACTGTGGTTACACTGACAACTTGAATTTCAGTCTACTGTCTGACTGGAGACCAGTTTTCCTGGAGCACAGAGTGTTGGGATGTTTTCATACAGAGATGTTGGGATGAGGGGGATTATTACTCCCCCTGTTCTGAGAGGGATTTTTACTCCTGAAACAACTGCAGCCAGTGCAAAGGGCTCTGTGTGGCTCAGAAGTGAGTGCACTGCCTTCTCTGCACATATGGAAGGTACCCCATGGCCACAGAGGTTTGCTTGTAGGGTTAATAAAAACACAAAAACACAGCTTTGTATTCAGGTGTCTTTCCTATAATGGAGGTGTTTCCTAAAGCCTTGAAGGATGCTTGTGGTGTTGGCAATGACCAGCTTTGGCTTTCGGGGTGGGTCAAAGGTAGCTGAAATATATGTGGCCCTTTGGTACTGTGACTGTATGTGGCCTTTCCACTCCAGGATCAGTCAAAACAACGTGTGCTGTCTGTCCAGTAACATGATCACAGCTCAGCCCTTACATTTCCATCAAGCCCCAGCCTACACCTTGTTCCAGGTGCTTACATTTCAAATTCTCTCAGACCAGGAAAAAAGACACTGGAAACCACCACACTCAAAGGATGAGTTGGTGGCTGACTGCACAGACAGCTCCATGGAGCCCTGCTGAAAGGACTTTTTGAGAGCTGTATTTAAAGTTTAACCATAAGTATATGATGTATTTTGCCATGTGCACTGACTTAACCAGAGAATGTCATGGAGCTAATTCTGAGCAATTGGATGTCTGTGGTCTAACCACCAGCAAGAGCTGAGCGCATGATGAATGGCCTATGGTCAAAGTACACATCCTGAACACGGGGAGACACAGCTTAAGCTGCCGTTCCTCTGTGGTAATGCTGTTCTGTGGCACAAGGAAGTTTCCTTGTTCTCTGAATGTTTGCTTTCCAGCTACTGTAAAAAGAAAACTTTAGCAATTAATTGGGGGGGGGGGGGGGGGGGGG